>JANJYP010056296.1:0-11537 GCA_024605115.1 Rastrelliger brachysoma
GTGTGTGTGTGTGTGTGTGTGTGTGTGTATGAGAACTTCCTGATGCTTCACCTTCTTCATTGTGTGTGTATGTATATAGGTAATAGTTATGTTTACAATGTGAAAAAAAACTGTGTGCATTAGGTAAAGCTGTTAGAGCACTCAGGCAAATAACAGGGCGTGCGTGAAGATGCCCTCGCCATAGTGTTTGTGTACATAATAATATAATGTGTGTATGTGTCAAGTAAGTACTTAAACAGGCTGTGTATGAGCGTGGTGTGAGTCAGCTAAGAAAACATTCAACACGGATGGACATTAGAAAAGCTGCAGAGAGGGAGACAGACAGCATCCAATTTGTGAATCCATACATTTTTAAGTTTTATTGAAAGTTTATTAGAACACTATACAAATGAAGTGGGTTGTGACTTTCAATTAAGCAAAAGTCGTAACAGTACTGCAACAGGAGCATGGTGTTTCAAATGAAGGTTTTTGGTTACTCTATTCAAGATATAGTATTAATTTTTTGCTGCTTGGGTAAAACACATAAAGGTCAACTGTAATTGGCAATTAATCTAATATCCATGTCTGTTATATGCCACATGGGCTGCCAAGTCACTGCACACAACATCTAGATCATTGATATTTCCACCATTAAAGTAACAAACACTGATGGGAAAAAAAAAAAGTGTTCACTCTAAGCTTTCAGAAATCATGTGTGAGTGTGTATGTGCACATATGTTTATGTATGTGTGTATTGTGTGCCTGTAAAAGCCTAGATTCAATCAGTCTTGTTAATTAGTAGCAGATGTGTTGCTTCTCAAATTAGAAAGTGATGATTCAGCGAAAGCGTAACCAGCACTCAGCTGTCCTCCTTAACTCCATTAGGGAGAAAAAAAAAGGCAAAATAAATCATTTAATTTATTAAAACAAGCCGCAATTAATGATATAATATATAAAGGTTCTCAAACAAGCTCTTTTTTCATATTGTATGATCATAATATGGGAAATTGATATAATTTCAACACCTGAATGACACACTTTATTTCTACTGGGTATTTTCATAAAACAATCAAGTCAGTAATAATAAATACATGCTCTGGTGCTCATTAATTAACACTGCATGTATTTAGAACTGCTTCCCATCCAGCACTGAAAGCAAAGATGTAAAAACACAATTTGTTTAATAATACAATTTACCGCTGCAGCCAGCTAGTTTCCTATTAAATGGTGTGCCTATTACACTGGAACTGTGGTAAAAACAGTTATTATCACCACTGTTGCACATTTACAACAGGTAACTGGTGATGACACAGTTGGACATAGTGTACATTTCCTAAAAGACGCTGTTATGCAGTTTTCCAACACTTTTTGTCATTGATTGTATATTTCCTGTGCTGTCAATGGTTCAATGAGTTAAAGTTGCTGTTTAACAGTTTTCAGGACTCGCAAATGGTTGTAGAGTGGAACCAAACTGCTCATTAAAAAAATTTATCGTTTCAATCACTGAAGCGTATGGAGCTGTGCACTGCGGCAATTGCTACCTTCTTCAGTGCTCTGGTAGAGAACGGTATGGGGCAGCAAAGCACAAAGCAAAAGTTATGGCATAACACTACATGGAAAATCACATTTCAACTCAGCATGATGTGGTACTGTGCAGCACAGCATGAGAGACCACAGCACAAGGAAAAGACGGCAAAGGCATAGCATAGGACATCGGCTTGCATAACTATAAATAAAATAGGATGCAGTGATCTAGCACACATTACTGCCCCACTGGGCTCTTGCTTGAAACGGCATGTTAAAGCTTGACATGGCATACTATGGCAATGAACTGCACATATCAGGTCAGCACAGCCAAAAGAAGAAACAAATTGCATTTCTTCTTGCATACTTAAAAAATGACAATATTTGAAACTAGACCTTAAAGGCAAACCCTATTATCTGGTATAGCAAGCAGGTTAGATGAAATATGCCTCATTTGCCTATATGTGTAAATGTAAGTGTGATGCTGCAGTGTATGCAAGTAACACCCATCACATTCAGCAGGGTATTTAGGAAGTACCCATAGATTGTATTAAGGTGGATTTTTGATGATGTGTAAGGTGTTTGTTTGAAGGTCAAAGTTCCTTCTTATGGTGTGTTATGTGTTGGCTTTCACACACATGCTGGAAAATTAGTTCAACAACCTCAAACTGAAGTGAATGCCAGCATACTAAGAACACCAATGGGTAATGCTGGATTACATTAGCTACTTTAGCTAAAATGTGCAAACAGGGCTAGTATCGTAAGTAACATTAGCTCTAAAATCTTCCACAAACACCTCTGTATCTGATGAACTTCCTTGCTTGTGTTGTATTGACTTATGTGTATAAAAGTTTGATAATATAACCAGCTAAAGGAAACTATAATATTCCATCAGTGAAAACACTTACTGGAACATTTCGTCAATTATCTGGGGAGAGCAGTGAGCGAGCGAACTGTCAATCAGTGCCCACATAGCAGACATAAAAGGCAAAGTGTTTAATTATCATTATTATTAGCAGAGAAATAATATACGACTACCAGCAGGTTCCACATTTAGCAATTCGAACCATAGTAACTTGTATTTTTTAAACAGAGAAGTTCAAGTGTTTAGAATAGGAGTCAGCCACAGCTAGGGCATCTAGCTGCTGTCAGTGGCATTGCACTTTAAGGTACTTATGCCTTGGCAACAATGTCAATCTGTGGTAGTTACCGTTTGAAAGTACCCTGTATGTTGGCCAGTGCATGCTGGGGTTGTCTCCAGCAACCAACCACTCACTGTCTGAAAGCAACTTAAGAGTCTACAGCCACACACGAACTGCTCTGTGAGGCTGCACTTAGGCTCAGTGATGCACTGAGCAAATGATGAAGTCAGCATGCTAACAGGCTCACAACGACAATGTTGATGGAAGGTAAGTAGGAGGTCACCACTGTAGTTTAGCATGTCAGAGTATTAATATTTACCAATCAACACTTAATGCAGAGTACAGTTTGGGAGTTACCTATCCCTCTCCACCAGCTGGAAGGGGTTATTAAAGTTCATTCAATTCATCCTGAGAGGGACATCATGTGTACAGAATTTCATAATGATCAACAATTTGTTTGTTTGTCTCACTTAAAACAAGTGAACATGCTGGCAGGAGAGGAAAGTCAGGATTGAAATAGATTACTAATAATCACTGATGGGGCTTCAACATCTGGGAACCATTAATTTCTATACAAAATTTCACAGCTATTAGTTTTTAAAATATTAAGGTCTGGACCAAAATATCAGACTGACACCTCTGGAGCATAGCTAAAATATTATACCTATACCATGCTTCAATACCATTTATCTTTACATCAAACACCAGTTCCTCTTTACGTCTGTATCATCTGTATCATCTCTTACATATGCCATTATACGATAGTATTCAGGTAAGAGTGAAATCAGAACAGGAGTGAGAGAAAGTAGTAACAATGTACAGCAATAGGTGTTACTCTGGACCTGATCTCACAACGTGACAAGTGTGTGAGATGCCCCTGCTGCTCCACAGAGCCCTCAGCCCTGCTGCACTCTGTTCTCTTCCGTGCTGCGGCGTTCTGTTTCATGCCAAGCAGGCTAACTACATCGTTATGCTTCGCTGGTGCAGAACGTCAACTGCATCTGCTACACTGCCCTGTCTGCTTGTGTGTGTGTGTGTGTGTGTGTGTGTGTGTGTGTGTGTGTGTGTGTGTGTGTGTGCGCGAGTGGATGAATAAGTATGATGATAAAATAAGCAAGTGAGAGACCGAAGGAGAGTCAAGAGGTGAGGCAGAGGCTGAGAATGAGAAAAAAAAAAAAAAAAAAAAAAAAAACAAAGACAAAAAGTACACATGGAAAGTGAAGAAGTTTGTAGTTTACAAAGATAAAAACCAAATAAAATTTTTACAAGTCTGAAAAGAAAGAAATTACAAGTCTGAAACCCAGATGGAGAAAGAAGTTAGATAACATTTAAATCAGGGATGTCTAACTCATTTCATTAAAGGGCCACATACAGCCTAATTTAACCCCGTTTTTTTTTTTTTTTTTTTCCTGGATGAAACTGTAACTATGTGTTCTGCAGAGACCAAGGAAGATTTCCAAATTCCTGACTCTATACCAACATCATTGATATATTGCACATCTCTGTGTCATCTTCCCGTCAACCATCTGCTGATGTTTAAAGTTAAAATAAAAATAAAAAAATCACATTGATTTTTCAGCGATTCTCTTTCAAGGTTTACCACAGGTTTCGCTCCTCTCTTTCCCCTGTGGGTCCCTTCACTCTCACACGCTGTCCTCTGATGCTCTCATGTCTGCTGTCTCTCACATGAGCACCGTGATCCTGAGGGCTTTTACTTACAGGAATCCATCACAGAATAACTACCCAAGAAAGACAGATATATACTTATGGATAGTGCTTGAACTCAAATAGACATTCTTAGTCATGAAAATATAATCACCTTTGAAACAATGACTCAATAACTCAATGAACAGATGTTGGTGGCAACTGAGAATAATAAAGAGAAGTGCTCTACATGTATATAAAAAACACAAGTGTTCAGTATCTTCTATTACTGCTATTCTTGCCTTATTAAGGTGCCATGCAAGGGTCTGTTGACTGCTGTCTCTGGATGTGTTTTATGGGTTTTCTCAAATAGCTATCTTAACCCTCCTGACAGCATATTAATGGAGACGTGTGCAGGATTTTTTTTTTTCCTCCAGCAGCATATTTTAGAACACAGTGAGAAAGGAAGGCGAGACGCATATAGGTAAACATGCACAAACGGATCTGCAAGGCTTTATACATAACTAAATACTGCTGCAAAAAATGACATAAAGCTGCACTAATCAATACCTTTCCATCATCATAATATTATAAATAATATATAAGATATGGTCAGATTAGAAAGAATAAGATAAGACATGAGAGAACTTTATTAATCCCAAAGGAAATTCTTGTGCCAGAGTGCTAAAAATATATATATGATGTAGAGGGAGTTGCTCCTAACTGTGTTCAGACAGAACGTGAAGGGAATTTTAGAAGAAGTGCAATTACATGCGAAGACAAAACAAAGATGCAAATTCACCTGCGTGATGCAATTTAATGTGAACATGTGTTTTAAATTGCTTACACAATCTCTCGTGAGTGTTGGTGCATCATTCACAAGCTTATACCTGATGCAGAGTTTGTATTCTGACGGTTTGGGACAATTAACAGAAATGGTCCAGTGATCCAAGTATACGTGAATGAGCTAATGCATTTCACGTTCTATCTGAACTCACCATAAAACCTCAACAGAGCACTATCACAGGGGTCCACAGTTGCCCTCAGCTCTGTGTTGCATTTTAGCACCTTTAAGCTAAATGTTTGATATTTTTGGTTTGCATTCACTGCTCTCATGAAACTATGGTCCAGCAGCATTATATTATTAGTATTGAGGCATTGGTGAAGCATGATTGAAAGCATTGACAAACTGGCTAGCTGATGAACATATTGGTGAAGACCACACACACACACACACACACACACACACACACACACACACGTATAGAGAATGAATACAGAGAGAGTGAATATTGAACTTACACTACAGCATGAGTATGACCAAGTTTTTCCAGATGTGTCAAAGACTAGCAAGTTATGAGTGCACATTTACTGTATTATATGTCTGTATGTTTCTACTGGTCCAAGTAGTGATATATCGTTTAAAAAAGGTAACTACAAGTTTTTGTCACTTTTCTTTTTCATAACTAAGATTTTCAATTAAAACATGTAATGCTTCTCTGAGCCATCAATCACACTGAGTCAACAGGTAATTAAACTCTTTTAAATTAGATCCAACTTATTGAAATTCTGATGACACACACACACACAAACACTGTCTCTCCTTTACTCTACATCCTTCTGTCCATCTGTCCTTTAACCCTGCTCCAATACATTGCGACAGACAACCCGACTCATTTACATAAAGTACATGAGTAGGCTGTCTTGTTATATTGTGAGAATAAAACTACTCCATCAGAAATATGAGTTACTGTATAAAAACTTAGTTAAATATAATGGAATTTAGAACGCTAAAGCAAATACATATTCATATTCATTAGTATGTGAAAAGATGGCAATTATAAACCAGAAATGTAAGAGCATATGCAAAGGACACCACTTCTAATCATATTATTAGATAACAATAAATAATGAATAAAAATGCCTGCATGATATTTCCTAAGAATCTATAAATTAATAATAGTAATATGTTTATTTAATAATTTGTACTACACTTTTCAATCAAAGTGTTACAGTATTAATAAGAGACCACATAACATAAATAAAACAATAATGATAACGATTGGATGGATGTTTGTGGTATGATCAGTTCTTGGAGGCATGGTCGCATATCTATTTATGGATTTCTATTGATGGTGAGTAGTAATCATGAATCAGACAGTGTAATGACAACAGAAATGAATATAATATGTTCATGTGTTCACACTTGTCATTGTACTGGATCTTGTGAATCTGCCCTCCATGAGGATGTGTTTCTCTGCGTCTAACAAGATTAGAGATGTGCAGAGCATAGAGATCTTTTGAGATGATAGCAAGAGGTTTTGTACAGACGTCATATGGTTATCAAAAGTGAGCTGAGCATCAAACTTTAAACCGGGATTAGTGACCAAGGAGGAGAGGGAGATATCTTGGCCGTGAAAGGGGAGAGAAGGTATGGGGGGGGAGGACTGAATCTGATGTGGAGTGCCAATAAGGAGACTTTCAGTTTTGCTAGTGTTTAACATGACTACAAAATACCCTGGGGCAGTTTAATGTACACCTGGGTATCATCAGCATAGCAATAAAACACTATCACCTTTCTGTCTGTGACACATCCAAGGGAAAGCAAGTGGAGATTTAATGGGTGGGTGTTTCCTCAATGTGAGGAACTTAACATGGAGTAGATAAGGGAACAGAGGGTCAATGGCAGAAGGAGAAAGAGGAGGAGCTGGATATCAGAGCAGGTGTTGTTCACTTTAGTGAAAGTCAATGAAGCTGTTACAATACTCCGCTGTTGCTAAATTGACTTTTCTATTGGAAAAAAAAAGATGCTTAGGGTTGCCAGGAGAATTATCAATTAGGTTGGTGTACAAGTGTGACAGAACATCTTTAGGGCAAGTAAGCCATTTTGATATTCAAAGGCCAGTTTATGGACAGTGAGCCTAGAGCATGTGAAATGTTATTCCAAGACATGTCCAGTTGTTTTTTTTTTTATATTTTGTGCAGGTCATGAGTGAAACAGGCAACAGAGCATGAAACATTGACCTCGCACATCTTGACAGGGGCATGAGCATCAAAGACGTTGCTCAGAGATGAATTGTAGAGTGCCACTAGTTCATCTACGGATGCAGAAGCTCAGCAGATGATGTGCTGGAGGTCCATAATCATAACGGCTAGGTCAATGGCTTTTCCATTTCCGGAAAAAAAAAAAAAAGCATTTGAGGGTTAGGTTTAGCAGGTGGTGATAGGGAGGTCAAATCTGTTGCGACTACCTTGTTTTTAGTATTGTCATGGAGAATGGAGCAATCTAGAACGAGGCTTTAAATAGAAGAAATATCAGGAATAGGCAGGGGAGCCAATTTCAGTTTAGTATGAACTGAAGTAGGTTTCTGCTGTGCACATAAAGTCCCCTGTTCAAAATATGGTCATTTATAAGGGTGTATTTTTTGGTGAGAAAAGTAGTTTCATGGTGGCAGGAGACATAGCTGAGGATAGAAGTGTCTACAAACTCTGCAGTACACTTCATATTTTGCATCTCGCCTGGGTGTAGAGTATAAGGTAATTTTGTGATGTTTTCATTTGTGGTGTCCAAGTTGGTTTTGCTTCTGTCTTCTACACTGAAGCCAAACCTCTATGGATGCAATCAAGTCTGTTTCTTAAAATCTCAAACTTCTGGCAGTGAGTTGTGTGTAATTAGGAAGCAGTATAAACTCTGTAGGTGTGTGGTGGTGTGACAACATAATGACAACAGCTGTGTTGTTTGGGTAGAATGGCAACATTGACAGCCACAGTCACATGGTAGAGATCATTACTGCAAACATGAGGAAAGGTCCAGTTGAAGAAAAACCCCAGTAACTAGAGTCTGTTAGTGACAGCGAAGCTCTGGGTGATTTCCACTCTGATAGAGAGTGCAGAGGAGCCATGCAGGGATTTATGGCACACCTGAGCTGGCAGGCTGGAGGATAGCTGCTGTCCTCCGGAGAAAAAGGGATCCCCTGTAGAGCGGGCAGGAAGCACTTTACTTTGAATAATCCAAAAAATGCACATATCCTAGTAGAAAAGGTAAAAAGCGCTTTAAATTGACTAATCCAACAACTGTAAATCCCAGTAGAGAAGATAGGCAGTAATTTACTTTGGTTAATCCAAAATCCAGCAGTTCGATAGAGCATATTCAATCTCAGAGTGCGATCAAATCATGCAGACAGAAAATGGAAAAATATAAATATCTCAAGAAGAATTCAAGAAGGCCATGTTAATATTAGTGAAGTATGTGTTCGGTAAAAGGGGAGCAATAGCCAGTATGCACCAACATTCCCTTATCCTACAAAGTTACACTGAAACAAATCTTATACTGGTTACCATTAGACATTCTCAGTGCTCTAACACATACAGTTGCACACCAAGGAATGACACAAATGTATTTTTTTTTTATTTGTATAAATCCATTCACTTCTCTGCTGAGCATTATGAGCCAAGGACTTTGCTAGTGAAGAATTATATTCATATAAATATAACAGATACAGATGGATTCACATCTGGGACAGCTGTTCACAAGGAGGAGGCGGAGATATGAACTTACACACTCATACATATACACTCACACTCAACCCAAAACACACAAGTGCACACGGAAAGTCCAAAATCAATCATATGAGTTATGTGGTTTACTTTCAATTTTTTTTTTTTTTTTTTTTTTTTTAAACACATGGGCGTCTTTTTTGTGTTTTCACTTGCAAAAGAGAATCCTCAGTCCTCCACCATGAATAAATAGCTGCTTTTAATGTCTGCATTGTAAACAGTGAATAGCAACTCCCCGGCTACCAAAACACCGCTTCAAGGGCAGTAAGTATAACTACACAGCTGAAAATGTTAAACACACACACATGCGCACACACAGAGAAACTTGCATGTAGGTGCACAAAGGTATTAACAGACCTTTATTTTTTGCATGCTCAGAATCAAACACACCTACACACATGCCCACACATTCTGCAAATAGCTTTCCTGCTCAAGAAAAAAAAAACAAATATACATGAAGAATGAATGTTAAACCTGTGAGATAATTAATGATTCTTAGACAAGCAAGGAAAAGAAATGGAAAGGAAAAAGAAAGAATGGAAGTTTTACAGGGGTGTATACATACAGCTACAGTATGTGTGCTAGTGTCTATGTGGAATGTGACTTCCAGTGTGTTTGAATCTGTTTATAAATGCCCCATAATAGGAGTCTATTATCATTGTTAGAACAACTAAATGAGAGCGGTGAACAATAAGCTGAAGACACAACAGGCAATATGGTAATGGGTAGTAAAAGTTGTGCACTGCAGCAAACCAGCTGGTGGAAAAATCTGGGTTAATCAAAGTATTACAAGTAAGTGGACTATTTCATGTTATGTAAAAGGGAAAGTCCACATAATAAAATATATCACAAATGCTATTCTGCTTTATAGCAATTCCATTCAGAGATTGAAGAGTTATGAATTTGATTGTCCACCCACAGATATATCAATAAAGATTTTGATTCATACCAGTTTGACCAGAGAGTCTACAGCCATGCATGCTGCTTTGTATTTCATGGAAGCAATGTGTGAGCACGATTAACACACAGATCAAAAATGCTGGCAAGAGCCCATTTCACAGTGATTCCAGATACATTTCTGAATCCTAAAGTCTTGTCAGATCATAAATGGTAAAAAATGGACTGCACTTATGGCAAGCTTTCTAGTCTTCTGACCACTCAGAGTACTTCACATATCAACATTCACCCACTCAGACACACACGTTGATGGCAGAGGCTGCCGTGCAAAGTGCAACCCTGCTCATCAGGATCTCCTCTAATGCACACACACACACACACACACACACACACACACACACACACACACACACCTCTAGTGCAGCCATCAGGAATAATTTGGGTTAAGTATCTTGCCCAAGGACACTTCAACATGTGGGCAGGAGTGGATGGGAATCGAACTACCAATCTACCAATTACTTGACGAACTGCTCTTCCTCCTACGTTACTTGCTTAATCCATGCTCAGCAACTATGGTGTTTTATTTGATTAGTTAAACATGAATCAGTAGAAGATATTTCCATATTGATGGCAACTTTAACAAAATTGGATCCTGTACAGTGAGCTTGAGCTACTAAAATCTGCATGCTGACATGTTAATGATGATGATGTTAAAATGCTAATAACTCTCAACATGTTAAATTTTGTTCGTAAGTACACTAACATTTACTCATGCTTGACTCTGCTCTGTTTTCTAATCTGATGGACCATGCCAACATCTTCACTTTTCAAAACCTGTAACAAAACAAATGTGTTTTAAGACACGACAATGCTATTGTTAAGTTCTAGCCAGGTTTAAACGTAACAACCACAAAAACAACCACAGTTAGATTTAGGGACAAATGATGAAAAAAAATTTTTTTTTTTCCATGGTATTAGATGGAAAGGGATTACAATTCATCCTCAGGCAAATGTGAAAATGTGTACCAAATTTTGTTAATACATCCAATTATATTAGAGACATTTTACTAAAAACCAAAAATGTCAACCACGTGTTGACACCACAGGACAATTCAGGACTCCGGACAACCTCTGTGCATGTCTGTACAAAATGTCATGGCAATTAATTTTAGAGGTATTTCAGCCTTTGCAAAATAAAGGACTGACAAACCAACAGGCCATAATTCTACAGGCACACTGCTAGTGGGGCTTAAAAGTTATTTATTATTAAAACACATTAGAATTCATGGGGGGGGCAAGCATAACAAACAGGTTAGTTTCGCTTATGGGTAAAATGAATCTTTCATCAACAAAAAGCATTTGTTTTATTTCCATGTTAAGACCCCCCTCCTCCCCAACCCCCGCCCACCAACAGCCTATTGCTCATTTGTAGACAATAATATAATTAAAACAAAGAAACAACAACATAACTTTGATTACAGTTCGCTTCCCTTTGACAGGCAATTTTAGGATAACATGCAAGCAGCAAACACTTTCTCCTTATGCCACTGAGTTGATTTGCACAGATTCAATAATGGGGCACAAATAGCTTCTTCAGGGGATGGCGCAGACATTACATAACTAACCTAATAAAGTCGTTGTCATTCTCCTTTTACACAACACCCCTTTCTAGCCCCACAACTTTTACCTTTGTCTCTTTTATGTAACTTTTAGCTCTATAATTCATATTGCTATGTTGATTTGGATGAGGTTAACATGCCAAGAGGCTGATCTCAGGCCAGATTCATAATTCCT
>JANJYP010056313.1:0-11676 GCA_024605115.1 Rastrelliger brachysoma
TGCACTATATAGGAGTTAGGGAGTGATTTCGGACACAGCCTCAGACTAAATTTATGAAGTCAGAAAGGAATCATGGGAGTTTTACGAGAGTGCTGCGATGTGCTACCGTTATCTTGATCGTTTATGGCCCTTTTCTACCGACCCGTCTTAGCCCAACTCGACTCGACTCGGTTTGTGTTGCATTTCCACCAGCGCTGTACCACCTAACGGGTACAATTTTTAGTACCTCCTCTGCTCTCGTTCCAAGCGAGCTGAGCTGGTACTAAAAAGTGACATCGATCGACTTCCGGCCACTGATTGGTCAGAGAATGTTGTCACTGAGGAGTCATGAGCGCGACGCCCGACACAAGAATCAAACCTGCTATTTTTTAAAAAGAAAAACTGCAAAGAGGAGTATGTTAAGTGACGAGTGGATCCAGCAGGAGTTGAACGGAGCAATGAGGAATATGATGACCCCCGCCCACCCTGAGTAGGTACCAGGGCCGGTGGTAGCGCAACACAAACCGTGTTGAGTCGAGTAGAGGTGGTGGAGGTGGAACTGTGTAGTGGAAAAGCGCCATTAGTGTAAGGTGGTAATCTGAGCTGTTTAAAAGGAAATCAATTAATTATTAAATCTTTCCATCTTGGCGGTGATGTGACACATTCAGCAATTAATAGATGAGCTATTACCAAACCTAGCTCCGTTATGTTAGCTTCGTTAGCTCCGTTAACTTCGTTAGCTCCCAAGCTCCGTTTCACAACTCACTCACAGCGCTGACGTAGACCTCCATGAAAAATAAAAAAATTACAAAAGAATCTAGTTATAGTGTTGTTAAAAAGTGACTCTGCAATATTCACAGTCTTTGTAAAATCATAGCCTGTGACAAAAAAAACAAACTCTAGAAGATTCGAGATGGTAGTTTTTCAAAGTCTTATGATGTATCAGTAGCGTCTGTCAAACATGTTTTCGTTTGTCGGGAGAAACAAAAGTATGCGGATCTGAGTGGAAGTAGTCAGGAAACACACAGAGTGACACTTCAGGAGTTAACGTCATTTTACAGGTTAATGTGGAACAAATAAAAGCTGTATTTAGGATAGATTTTGGTGGTTGTGCAGTTTAAAAAAGACCAAACCAAGCGTTGGTGTCCTGGTTTAGCAAAGGATTCGAGCTGGACCAGTCAGACTGAGGACGAGTTACCAACAATGGCCTGCGACTCCTCCTTTGTGTCGAGACATGTTGCGGTTCTCAGAGGTGCTGGTACGAGCCAGAGCTGCAGCGTCCCGCCTGCCGACACGCTGAGAGCCGGCTGTCTAGAGAACGAGAAACAAACACACAGAGAGACCTGAGAGCAGCTGCTCGCTAACAGCTCTGTGTTCGGAGCAGAGAGCAGGAGGGAGGACAGACCTCTCACTCTGAAGGAATCCTGTATTCCTCTTTAATGTAGCAGAGTGTTCGCAATAATTAATGTCATAAACTTGCAAAGACTAGTCGAGTAGGAAAACCTTGGGATGGGGGAAGCCTTAACCTCATTACGGATTGCTGCTTTAGTGGTTTGAAATGGTTTAACTGGATCTTTATATATTTTTTGGCAGTTAAACATAACACGTATCCATCATTTAACTTTCTTTAACCCCTCTATCATCACACGACCCAGTACCAGGACATTTTGTAGCTGCTGTCAGAGTTTCACAGAGTCATTCTGATGATTTCCAAATGTTCTTCAAGGTCTCAGCTCTCAGGGATACCAAGCATTACATAATAGGTTAAAGTATGAGGACACAGGAGCTGTTAAAGTAGACACAGTGCAATTCAAGAAAAATCCTAAAAACGAGCCTAAGATTAAGGGGTTAAAGGAAAAATAAGGCTTCCAAATTTGAAAGTGCTGCAAATACGAGCAAAAAAAGTGTTTATAATTGTTGGAAATGATTTGTTTATTGATAAAAACAGTTTTCGTAATCACTCATCTCATGATAAAAGTCCATTTATAGTAGCTGTTCTGGAGCTTTCATTAATACCACATGATCTTCATCACTGGTTGTCATGGGAATATCAGATGTTCACTTTCAGGACTTCTTTTATACCTGTTAGCTGAAAAGTTGAGATAAAAAAATTCACCCTTCACCTTGAAAACTTTTAGAGACTTCATTCTGGTTGTCATGGTAACCCCAATTTTCCATAGTTACTCATTTGGAATCCGTATTGGTAAAAAAGGCGGAGTGTCGTTAGAGCCGACAGCAGACATTTACTGAACAAAAGTATTTTTCGTGTGGTTCTGCTGCTGCTGCTGGAAGAAAATCTGCATGATTTTAATTATTGATTAGTTTTAAATTATTTTTCCCAGCATGCTCCTGGCCACACTGGTGGTCCTGTTGAATCAATAATAGATACTGATCATAAATTCAGAACATGGAAACTCATGTGGAGATCGCTTCACTCATCAAAGGGACAAGTATTACACTTTGGACCGAATCCTGCTGGATCATAATCGGTGTGTGTCGGGGTGGATTGATAGATTTTAAATAATTGAAGTGTTTGGGTTTTGTTTTTTGTTTTTTTCCTGCTGTGTGACACATGATTGTAGCTCGTCTGTCACGCACACACATGTACGAGGATCAACTGAAATGAGCCCAGATGGTGGACGTGAGGTCCTGGTGGTAGTTTTGACGGATGTGAATTTGTTGACAGGACGGATTGTTCTGTGTGTGTGTGTGTGTGTGTGTGTATATGTGTGTGTTTTTCAGTGTGTGTGTGTATGTTCTTGTGTGTCTATGTTCTCTCTCTCTCTCTCTCTCTCTCTCTCTCTCTCTCTCTCTCTCTCTCTGTGTGTGTGTTGCTCAGCAGCTGTTGAACTCTTGTCAGGGGATGCGAGGGCAGCAGCTGTGTGTATGTTTTTGTGTTTTTTTCTCACCGTATTTTGTGATTTTTGGGACCGAACTGTGAACTGAAGTGTTTGGGGGATTCTCTCCCACGGGGCTGAAC
The DNA here is from genome assembly GCA_024605115.1 of Rastrelliger brachysoma. Taxonomy (NCBI): domain Eukaryota; kingdom Metazoa; phylum Chordata; class Actinopteri; order Scombriformes; family Scombridae; genus Rastrelliger; species Rastrelliger brachysoma. The sequence continues at coordinate 2,960 of JANJYP010056313.1, forward strand.
GAGAACGAGGAAGAGAGAGTTTTCTCTTCTTCCTCTTCTTCCTCTCATCTTTCTCTCCATCTTCATATCCATCATTTCCTCTTACTTGCTAATGCTACTAGCTTCCTCTTTATTTTACTTTACTACCTCTTTTGTGTGTGTGTGTGTGTGTGTGTGTGTGTGTGTCAGCAGTAAGATACCTCCAGCCCTTATTAATCATTATTTAGCCTGGGTGTGCATGGTACACTTCACAAATGCAACCAACTCAGCAATATACACACACACATACACACAAAACTGCTGAGCCAAGACATTATGATGACGGTTACGATGATGATGATAGCGGTGATGACGTCTCGGCCCTCGGCCCCTGGCTGTATGTTGAATTTTGGGAGTGAACTAAAGTGCTAAACGTGTCCAAGTGGAAGAACACCAGACTACGGACCTGATTTATTCAAGGTTCGTGTGTGTAAAAACGTGTGCAAACTGGACATCACCCTGCAAAAAATGTGCAAGATAGTACACGCTGTCCATTTAGTACGTATGACTTAGTGAATATGCAATATGGGGCTCTCCCATAGCCTATGTCGTTTTTCTGTGAATTTGTTGGTTGTTGTGTTAACCTCTTCCACTAGAATCTGATCAAATTTCATTTTGCGCGTGCAGCTTTTTGCTCATCCAAACTCTGTCAGACATTTTTAGTCAACTTTATTCCAACTTGTCACCGCAGCTTTTGCACATATTCTTCTAAACTGTGCACCAATATTCACGAACAAGATCCAAAGATACCAAGACTGTTCCACTTTGGATGCACATGCAGAGTAATTAGTTCCCATCAGTAAAGCTCTTATGTGACCGAGCAGCTGCAGCTAAATGTGGTTCTCTCCACGGTTTTCTGATGTTTTAATCTCTCCAACTTCACTTCATGAAGAGGGATAAGTACGCTCTTAAACTGAAGTGTCTGCCTCCGACCACTCGGATGTAAATTTAAAAACAACACAGCTGGTTGTTGTCACACAGCAACGGAGGACGGATGGTTTACTGCTGCAGAGGTGGCTGCATCGATTCCCTCTGAGGCAAAACTAACAAATCAATCCACAAGTGAAACTGAAGATGAGAAGATTTAGTCTGATAATAAAGACCGAATCGGTGTTTTGCGACATTGAGTTCATGCAAGCTGCTGTGATGCATCGCTTCAGTCGCTGGTAGTGTCATTTTGATACAACGCCAAAGGTGTGTAGACGTTTGATGACTGCAATTTTTATTTTGTGCAGCAGTTTCACCTGTTCGACATGACCTGGCCACACTGAAGAGTTTGCGAGCTGGGGTGGGCTATCGTGCAATCTCTACATAAACTGTGAGGCTACAAAAAAAGTTGGGAATGGTTTAACTTTTTGTGGCGAATTGTGAAAGAAAACCTGCTGCTAATAAATACACAGAGACGTCTGACGTGTCGACCAAAGTTTCAGATAATTTCTTTCTGCATAGGAGATAGACTTATTGTGGCTGTTCGTGCTGCATGTTACAGACTGTATGCAGGGCCTTAAAAAGTCTAAAATCTGACCATATGTTGCATACTAGGTCTTAAATTACATATCTACGTTCATTAAATCAACTTTATTTATAAAGCCTTTTAAAACAAACAAAGTGCTGTACATAGTGCAACATAGGAAAAATAAAACAAGGGTGAGAGGTAGAGTCTCATGCTGGGTTGAAAGTCAACTTTTCTCTGTCACTCTTTCTTTCTTTCTTTCTTTCTTTCTTTCTTTCTTTCTTTCTTTCTTTCTTTCTTTCTTTCTTTCTTTCTTTCTTTCTTTCTTTCTTTAAGAATTGCATTGGTTGGATTCACAGTTAATGTGTGTTTCTGATGGATCTAGGTAGTGTTGGCTTGAACAATCAGAATGCAGTGTTTGGTTGAAACCGGTACCAAACAATTAATTTGGAGTGCAGCGCCTTATCTGCAAGGAGACCCTCAGATTAGGTGTGAAAGCACTGGAGTCACACTCAAGATCAGATATTTTGTGACTTTGAAAGTAATTCTTAGACTGTGGTTTTCCTTTGTACTTCATGTAGGTCTTAAATTTAATCCATAATGGTTATTAAAGGTCTTAAAAAGTCTGAAATTTAACTTGTTCAATCTTGCAGAAACCCTGTGAAATCTCCAGTCTGCCTGGTGTTACTGCTGAGTTTGAACCGAGATGTTGTGTCTGTATGTGTTTCTGTATTTGGATCATTTTCATGCACTAGCGTGTCTTTCTGCTTCAAGTTCAAAACCCACCTCGCACACAAGCGATGAAACAGCCCGTTTATGTCGGGCATGTAGGTGACATCATGATCACTGCCGAGTCGTGAAGGATGTGATTCTCCCACAGACGCTTTTACTCCCTTAAATATAGCAGAGCAACAGTAAGAGTGATGTGTCTCTCTGTGGAGCAGATATATAGATGTCTCAAGGATCTAGACGATTTATAAGAACCCTTTACCTCTGAAAAAATAAAGTTTAGCAAGATGACATCTCTTTGGCAACCGCTCTCTCTTCAGAGAACATTAGATATGTCAGCAACTTTTATTTTTATAGCACCTTAAACACAACACGGTTGATGCAAAGTGCTTCACACAGAGGAAGAACACACAGAAAATAGAAAACACAGTAAAAAAAAAGAAATCAGAAAAAAAATATATGGTCATAAAATACATAGTGACAGTTAAACTATTGGGGAAAAGTAAGGTTTAAGTTTTTCTTCAAAGATTTAAAGGTGGGAGAGAAAATGAATAGAGGGAGTTCACATCAGTATTTTATTACTGCAGCACAAAAAATGATAGAAATTAAAGGTCACGTCCCGTCACTACAGAAAAACGATATTTTTTGTTTTTTTGACAGTGTCTTTGTGGCGTCACTCTACTTTAGTCTTCTCCCCTGTAAACATATAGCCTCTCTGTCCTTCATTAATGTGGTCGTCACTCCCTCAGGTTCCCAGCGTGCAAGGCTCCAGTGACAGATTATAATCTGGTCGACCTCTGAAAGATTATAATCTGATTACCTCAGATGATTTTCATGCAGGTGGAACAGGCGTCTTTGTTGATTGTGACCACATTCAGTCAAACGTCCGCCAAGATAAGACGAGGGAGGGCAGCTGAGAGACGTCTTAATGAAATAAAAATGTATTAAGTTCGACAGAGGAGAGTAGAGCTCAAACTGTTCGCGGATTAACTTGATTTAGCTAAGTAATGAATTAATTAATGCACATTAAAGTCATTGTTATGTCCCAAATATGACTCAGTGTGAATACATACAGTTTAGGAGGATGCATATAAAAATGTCTATAAAAGGGTCAGTCACATTATTTCTGTCTATGTGGTTTAGTCAAATTTAAAGGGGCTAAAATTTTTATGGTCCCAGCATCATATTTCTCCTTTTAATCCATTTAGAGAGAATATATTAGAGGGTTATGGTAAAAATGTCCAAGTGGTGTAACCATCAAAACTTTACACCAAATAATTCAACTTGCTTAAAAACACTAAATTCTCAATTAAACACCCTATCAACTAGTTTGGCATGATCTTACATTATAACTTTTTAAATTAAATAAAGGCAATGGAATACAATTGTCCATTCTGTTCTGTGGTTGTTAAGGCTGCTGCTAAGGTTGTCCATTCTGTTCCATGGTTGCTAATACAGTTGTTCTAAATATTATATTTAATTTGGGGAATCATGTCAATCAGGAACCTTTACATTTTTAGATGAAGTCATTATTAATGTAAGTCCACTTAAAATATTTAATATGTCATATGTCATTTCAAAAGACATTAAAACCAACAAAAATACAAAAAGTGCAAAAAAAAAAAAGATAATACACATAATTATTATTGTCTAAATCTGATTTTTTTTTTTATGTCGGCACAAAGTTTCCAAACTGTCCTAACAAACCAAACTGTGATATGTAATTTAAATAGAGTCATTAAAACTCCTGTATCTTGTTGAAATTGTCTTCTAGAAAATAATGAAGGCACCACAAATCCACTGTAACCCTTTAAATTCACCACAGACAGCAACAGGCAGCCAAACTACACACTTCAACTCTTAGATATTCGTGGAAGTCCTTAATTGGCTCGGACTTACTGAAGGACACACAAACATACACAAGCGCACACACACACACACACATTGTCAGTCAGTCAGTCAGAAATAGCGGCCTAATCAGTGCGTCGCTGTCTTAAGAGCCGTAGCGCTGATGGCTGATGGCGTCAGCGATGCTTGCTCAGATCCTCTAAGCTCATTGGCTGCATGCTCGGGTCATTCAAACACACCTGGCAGGACACAGGAGGTCGATTTAAGGATAACCCTTTGTTTGTTTGTGTAGGCGGTGGACCTCATCCCATCGTGTCTCTCTTTGTCTGACCGTCTTATATTGGAATTTATCAGTGTAGTTGTTCATGTTTTCTTGGCTGCCTCATGTTATAAGGCTGAGAAACATGTCAGAAACTCTTATCATAATTACTGTAAGTAAAACAATATGACTTGGCAATAAATTAACAGAATACACAGATAACAGTTATTTTTACACTAATGTTAATATTTTTGGAGTGGAATAGTTTTGGTTTTACTAACAGCATTGGCTTTGTCTTTGATGCAAATACTCCTAATATAATGTTTTTTCTGGTCTTTTTTTTTTGTATTTTTCTATAACTCAATATATTTGTGAATCTCTAACTCCATGGGGTCAACTTTAGTTTTGCTCTTGTTGTCCAAACTCTCCATTGAGACACAAAACCCTCATTTAAATACTACTGCCTGCACCTGTGGTCATCTGTGCAATAAATCAATATGATATCAATATTGTAATGTTTTATACATATCATCTTAGATTTTGAATATCGTAATGTGGTGATATACAGACCCAAAGGGAGTCTGCACACTTTCGGCGTTGATCCCAAAAGAAATTCTGCAGAATTCTGTGGAATGTTTTTTTTTTTTTTTTTTTGCTTCGTAATGTGATAGAAAATATTAATTTAAGATAAGAAAGGTTATTTTAAATGAACTAGAGCTTAGCAACATTGTTTTAGGAATGAAAACTGGGTTTTGCCTACTGATATAAGAGCACATATCTCTTCCTGTCTTTGTTCATATTGCTGTTAGCTGCTATGAATCACAAGCAGTGACGTATGGTTTTAGATGTCCAGTGTGGTCGGCTACTTACTCAAAGTCACATTCGATTTGGTAAACTTGTGTAAATGCCTCTGAGCTCAGTATGAGCGAACGTATCAGAAAAAGACAGAAAATCATAATGTGAAAATACTTATTTTACAACATATTTGGTGCATATTAAAAGATAAATAACAATTAGCATTAAAAGTTTCCTGCGCCCATAAAACTGCCATATAAGGCTTTGTAGTTTAGTTTATTTTACACATGTAGAGTACTGTTAGCTGGTGTTAGGCCACCACCATTATACAAACAGAAAATACAGGAAATATGTTCACAAAATATAACATTAATTATTAAATATTATTATTAATTAAGGTTTCATTTAGGTTTAAGAGAGATAGGTTCCTGCTATGAGTCAAGTGTAATATCATTTTATATCATATTTTTAGATTATTATAACCATTATCTTATTTCAAAAGAAGAACCTAATTTACAGAACCATAGAAAAGATGTTTTATTGTTTTACTTATTTATTTATTTATTTATTGACACAGATGCCTTTTTTGTACAGTATGTAGACAGGAAATGGGAGAGAGAGAAGTGGTAGACATACGGGAAAGCACGCTTCGGCCAGGATTCAAACCAGGGTCCGCCACTCAAGAACAGTGCTCCATGTGGCCTGCACTCTAACCACCACACTACTGAGCGAGCCTATTTTATTAATTTTTTTTAATTTTTTTTTTACTTTTGGAAATGTTAGGTCAGTTTTGAATTTGCCATTAGGAGGATCAATAAAGTTGCTGTTAACTCCTTAGGGGAGTTCACACTAAGTACATTTAGCTACTTTAGCCTATAGAAGCTACTTTCTTTTTTTTCTTCTGCTTTTTAATACTGCATACACATTTCCTATATTTTTTGGTTGTATCCTAATTAAGAAACTGATAAATAATTATATATGGGCATTATATCATTGATAAAACAACACATCCAATGGACTAAGACTTCTTCTGCACAGCACTGTATAAATAAAGTAAATACTCATATGTCCTTCATCTCCCTCAGAGAAAAAAAGCTCCATGTTCTGTGGTCGAGTTTCATTCACAAAAAGTTCCCTAAAGAGTAAAAACAGCCCAACTTCAAGTCCTTTTCTCATGAATCAGAAGACATAATAACATATATCAGATGTAGGAGACGTTTAGACAATTAGAGGACATGAAACCAGCTCACGTCATCAGAGCAGCGCTGCACCGTGACAGAAATACAGAGGGAAAGGATTTAATGTCGAGTTAGATGCTAAAAAAACATCTTTTTCTAAAGCTGAGCGCTCGGTGAAGGGAGGAGGCGAAGGGAAGTGGCAGCCGCAGTGATATTAGAGGAGAGGATTTTATAACCTACAGGTGATGTTACACTGTCAGCTGCAACACGACGTGACGCTGGACGGAAACCTGCAGAGACCCAGAGGCAGCTGTCAGAGTGGGAAGTTTCCTACTGAAATTTAGAAGCTGCTGCACCAAAATATGACCATAAAAATCCTAAAATAAAATTGAAAAAACCCTGAATACATTTGTTAAACACAGGAGCATTCCCCTTCATTTACTTATTCTCATAGAGGCAGGAGACTGTACAATGCTTACACATTAATTAAATCATTAATTAATACTATTAACTTTTGACTTTGGACCATTTTTCTGACGTATAATTATGTTTCATATATTCATCAGCATGCAAGGTCTTTAATAAACACATATAATAAATAATAAATGGGTCAATGGTGTGATGTAACCAGTGTTTTTAAATAAAATCTGATTATGTACATGAAAAAATAAATGTAAACTATAAAATGTGGAATAACTATAATCCACTTTAGCAACACATCACTGACCTATAATCACAAATTATTTAGAAAAATTTAGGATATGTGCTGATCAATAAATACTTTTAAATGTAGTACTGTTTTTAAAATAATGCTTTAAATTATTGCATAATTTATTATATTTTATTTGAACAGAACAGCATTTCATTTTAGCATGTGTATTTTGTGTAAATGACAATAAATTACCTTATAGAAATAGAAATATTTCTATAAAATATAGAAATTAAGTAATTATTAGTATACAAATATAATACAATTGTGCATTCTGTTCCGTGGTTGCTAAGGCGGTTGTTAGGTTGTCCATTCTGTTCCTTCGTTGCTAATACAGTTGTTCTAAATATTACGTTTAATCATTTACATTTTCCACTTAAATACACTGTCGGTGATTAAAAAAAAATAATATTTATAATTCTTTTGTGGTTACACCATTTGACATTTTCAGGAGCATCCAGTCTTACTTTTGGTTTAAAAAAAATGAAAATTACATAAAAGCAGCATTAGGTTTATTAATAAGTATGTTTTAATATTTATATTTTGTTTGTTTTAAGACCATTTTAAAAGATATTTCTGAATTGCACATCTTCCAAAATAGTAAAAGAGAGAATAAAAGGAATCAATAAGGAAATCCAGAAGAATTGATAATAGCGATCAATGAAATCTTATCAGTTTCCGCCCCTATATGTCAGTGTATTTATTTAGGTCAATATTGAGTTAAAGTATTAGGTCAAAACATGATCTACATATATTTAGTGTCTGAGTCTTTGATGTGTGCCAGCCTCAGGAGGACAGGGAGTTGAAAGAGGGAAGAGGTGATCTGTGGAGAGTGTTGAAGGAAACAGGAGGAGGAGGAGGAGGATGGTGTGTTTAGGAAAGAGGAGGGAAAGGAGCGAGTCGTCCTTGACTTCACCCTCCAGCAGCCTATTCCCAGCCCTCCGCATCACGCTGCATTCAGGTCTCGCTGCCTACGGAAACCACACACCTGTTGTCTGTGTGCCAGGAATTCAATGGAGACGCATATAGATCCACTAACAGAGATAAGACCACCAGCTGTTACCCCCCTGAGTTACCCCCCCTGATACCCCACCTCTGTCTGATCCCATACTTTTAGATCTGAGCCAGCGCCAGAACTGGAGTCTCGGCATTCACTACCGGAGGATCTGAGTTTATTTGATTAGTCCGTCGGCTCTTTTGTAACACAATGATTTTGCAAAGTGAGATGATTCAAATTCAGGCCACGTTAGATTTTTCTATATTGATTAACCTTCACGTACTGATCCTATTCTACACCCTCCCCTCATAAAAAGTATCTTTACCAGGTTCTGACCCACAGGTGTGTTTAGAAAGCATCAATTGTGGAACTGACTGATCAATAAATATGTGATTAAACCTTAATTAATGTTTCAGACAGCAGAGAGAGTGATCGGGTGGGATGTTCAATTTTTGTGGCGGGACACTGAATGTTTGGACTGGAATCTGATTGGGTGTTGTCCAGCTCAGTGTGTGAGTGTGTTTAGCAGACGTTTATTATACGACGATGGTAGACGTTTGATTGACAGGTGACAGATCCTGATATCATTGGCTGAAAAAAAAAAATACACTGTACAAGGTGACGAACAATTTGTTGGCCTGCATTATTCTACATGAAAAACAAAAAATAACCCACTTTCAACCCGGATTTATTTATTCAAAAGTAGAATTTTGGACCACATCGTCTGATAG
>JANJYP010056335.1:0-29312 GCA_024605115.1 Rastrelliger brachysoma
AGTTACAATCGCAGAAAGATAATGAAAAGACAGTAGGCAATGTATTTTTCCCCTCACAAATTCACTTCATGACACGACCAGTAAAACATTATTTTAAGTTTTCTTTCTCCTGCATTGTGGCATTAGTCAGAACAGAACATTTCAACACTCACAAACTTGGGTGCAGCTAACGTTTGGTTGAGGTTGTTGAGGCTGATATCATTTCCACCCTGTGCTGAGGCCACCAGTCTCATAGCTATGAAGAAACCCTGCAAAAGAGGAAGAAAGCAAAGCAGTCAGTCCAGTGTTTTTGCACACATCAGCATCACCAATCACAGCAAATTCACACAGAAATGATGTGTCTACCCGCTTATCCAAGTAGCCTTTTCGTTCTGAATCTGCCAAATCCCAAATCTAAAAGAACAAAAAAGGGTACAAAAATATTTAAAACAAACACAATTCAAGATGGGAGTGAACAAATACATCTATGTTTTTGTGAGTGAATGTGTGAATGAACAACCTTTCCCAATGTACTGGCCGACAGCCCTGATTTCTTAAGGAACTGAGCTGCATCTCCAGCTGATATTTTGCCACTGTTTCCTGGATCTAGCTGTAAAAAAAAAAAAAAACAATAAACATGAAACACGTACTGCAAAAAATGACAAAGTTTATTGACTGATATCATATGACATCTAAATAAACATTAAAAACCGGCATGAACAAAGCAGACTTTACCTGTCTGTAGTAGGTCTCATAGGCAGGGTTCCCACTTGATAACTAGACAAGAAGATGGGAGATTATTATAAAATATAAATAGAAGTAAATGCACCCCCATAAATAATTGTATCGGTTAACATATTGTCCACATTAATCTGCNCTATAAAATATAAATAGAAGTAAATGCACCCCCCTAAATAATTGTATCGGTTAACATATTGTCCACATTAATCTGCTGGATATTAACATAAGCTGTAAAGATAGCAGAGCGTAGTTACATCATCAAGTTAATAGGACGATGACGGGTAACACAAGCTAACTAATAAAGGTTGGTTGTTGTTCAATTTAACCACACATATAATTCAATTAATACAATCCTTACCAGTAACTACTACTTTCTTTAAGAGAGTAGCCTCTTTTAAGTTAACGCCAGTCCATTAAATCGCCACAGTTTCACCAGCTGTCCTTAAAACTAGCTAACCATGTTAATTTAACCTAGTTGACAACGAGCTGTTTCCAATACGGCTCCACCATTTAATATTCACCACTGCTGATGACACGGTTTACAATGTGGTAAGAGTATATAGTGACTGTAACTGTCACTAGATGATGATCAATGTACAAAATACACCAATTTCCCCGAGGTGTTAGAAGAAGTTATTACCTGACTGAGAGTCATCAGCGCCGCCATATTTCCTGGTGTCTCGGGAGCGCGCAAACGCCCCTTAACCGGAACGGGCACGAGCGGCGCCTTTGCTTTTTACCCGCATTCCGCCAGGACCCACCCTAGTCAGTTTCTGATTGGCTAGGAGTTCTGAATTTATCACTCACATCACGTACACCGACCGGAGCTAATGTGTAACAATGTCATTTCTTTTTGAGCAGCCTACGACATGAGTAGGAATTACTGATAGAAATGACAAACGTATTTTGTATATTGTATTAAATGGAGTATAGGGATGGGTCCTTACACAATGCGGGTGGGAAATGAATGCTGATTAGACGTGCTGATGGAGCAATGACTGATGCTGAGAGGGACTAGAAAACAGGGAAGTGTAGAGGTGGTGACCTGATTTAAAGGCATCAAGGTGCTTAATTTGTCATAATTCATAACTCATCCCCAGTGCTATATACACACTAACTCATTGTAGTTATTCGTAGTAAACAGCGGTGTAAGTTCATTACCAGGTTCACACCATGAATTTAACATGTTTATTATTCCTTAAGCAGCTACGTTGACTTATTTGTCTAGTAAAGGCAGTTACTGCCCAAAACCTTCAGATTCACTGTGGCAGTTTGTATCAATGTGTCACAACATGAACTGCATTTTTTCATCAACCAAATTTCATACACATAAAGGAATCTTTCTAAATTTAGTTCTTCTAAATTATATTACAAACATCACTTATTCTATAAAGCCCTAGTCATTTATTAGTCATTATTTCCTATAGTTGCATGAATCATATGAAACCTCCATCAGATACTGAGTAGACTATTATAATTTCTCAGAGAAATTATTCTTGGTATCAATACAGCAATATGACATGTTCATGGTTTTTCATGCTATCACGTACTGAAACATGAAAAACTGTAGTTGTGAATTCAACTCACATATTTCCAAAATGAGTACATACAGTACAGAATATGACCACACAAATATGGTTATAAACTTTTAATAAAAACTTTGGTATCAATAACATTCTGTCCAATAAAAATAAGCGTGTGACCCTAAGTGATGTCATCAGTCACACCAGGGGCTCACCATCCGTTTCTCCAGACATTCAGGATATAATGCAGGACCCATAACATTACCATGAAGAATTCATGTCATTTCAATGTAGAAAAAACAACTGCATTGAACACTTCGATGAATATGAATTTATGTCCAAACTTTTCATTCATTTCTGTCTTATCGAGTGGGGAAAGAAAAAATAAAAGTCAGTGCCACAGATGTAACCAGAATAAGTTACCTTATATTACAGTCTGGATTCCAATCTGTATTTTTTTGATCTTACACATTTTTTTTTATGTGCATGCTATGTTTACCTTGCTGCAAGAGAAATTACCCTTTGGGGACAATAAAGTCAATATTGGAATCTGAATGGTTTGACAACTGCAGACTTTCAGGAATCTGCAATTAAAATGAGAGGTATGAATCAAGAAAATCAAGACAAAAGTGGATGCCAGGGCCTCCATATTCTTTCTTGTAATAAAATGCTGGTAGAGCATGTGAGGAATGGATGTGTGGGAAAGTGGGAAAACCTTAGAAAAATATCCAGCAGCTTAAAAGGCAACAGGGTGGCATCATGACCAAAATGAAAGAGAAACTAAGTCCATAAACACCCACTCCCACCCTTCACTAAATTAACCCCCAAGTTGGGTTGTGTCCAAATCTCAGGGAAAGGATGCACAGCAGCCACATTACCCCTGGAAAACACAGGACAGAGTTTCTCTAGAAGGCAGGACAGAAAAAACAATCTGGCCCAACCTCCTCAAAGCTCATCTTTCTGCTTTGCTTCTTCATCATCATCATCATCATCATCATCATCATCCGTTTNACCAAACCTCCTCAAAGCTCATCTTTCTGCTTTGCTTCTTCATCATCATCATCATCATCCGTTTCTAAAGGTTCATCCTCCATGTCGTCCTTCGTTTCTTCATCATCATCTTCCCCCTCATCTATGTCTTCATCATCATCAGCCTCTGTGTCTTGCTCTTTGTTTTTCTCCTCCTCTTCTTTTTGTTTCAGGTCATCTTGCTCCTGTTTCATTTTCCTCTCTGGTTCCTGCAGACAAAGTCCAGATAATCATGAGCCACACCTAATTGAATTCATGTTTTACAAGTGACAGTTGCAGTCGTTATACAGGTTTAACAAGCATGTCCATACAGATTATAGCACCAGCATACCTTTGTGACACCCCATGTCTCATTCCCAATGTCCTCTGCTTCCTTCACATCATCTGTGATCACAAAGTTGTCAAAGATGGTACCAGATTTCACCTGAAATGAACCATAATACATGTTAGCTTTGGTATCATAGCAGCAATAACATTAATACTTAAAAGATATCCGTTTTTTGCTCTCACCTGCCAAAGATCAAGACCTATGACACCGATTTTTTCAAACTTGTAGATGTTTGAATCAGGACTGTACTCAGGATTGTCAATCTCAGGGTGCACCCAGGCTCCTTTGTAGTTGGGATTGTCGATCTGCTTGGGTTTCCATTCTCCCTGCAATAGAGAAGCTACTTATTATACTGCAAAGGTGTCAGGAGACTGAATGTTGAACATTTTAAGCTACAGTCCAGGCAAAATGATTATCCATCTTAAAATCTACCTTGTACTCTGGGTTGGGGATCATGGGAGGTTCCCACTCTCCATCCATATCCTCATCCCAGTCATCAGGCTTCTTAGCATCAGGGTCTGGGATGTTTTCAGGTTTGTCCCAATCCTAAAAGAAGAAATAACCCCAACATGAAGATTAAAGTATTACAGTTGCAATTGCAAGTTTGTATTAACTGGTTTATTTTTCCAGTAAATCTGATTTTTATACCATTTAAGACTCTGGATCAATGCCAATTGATAGACCTTTCACAAAAATTAAACCCAAAGTAAAGCTAAGCAGAATTATATTAGTAAGCCTATTCACCTCAGGCTTGGTGTCATCAGCATCATCAATCTTGGCACGGTCATCCCAGTCCTCTGGCTTCTTGGCTTCAGGGTCCTTAATTTTCTTAGGAGGCAGGAAGTCCCAGTCCTCCTCAAGACTGCCAGATTCTACCTTGTTGTTGTCAATTTTCACTTCATAGGTCTGGTCTGGATTCAGGATAAGTGTGTACAAGTGGCTCAACTCATCATCCTAAAACAAACATAAGTGTTTGGATTAAGACATTGGTGGAGTGTGTGTTTGTTAATAATTTTAAGAGTAATAGGAATAAGAATAAGGTTTTCGTATTTAAAATGCCATAATTACCTTGCACTTAATTTCTTTCTTGATCAGGTGATTCTTGCCCTTGTAATTGAAAATGACATGAACTTTCTTGGTGCTGTAGCCACAGATATCAGGGCCTGTGTGAAATAAATGTAAACCATCAGTGGAAGATGCAAATTCTATTACTGTAGTCATTTGATTGCAACTATTGTTATCTGCATACCGGTAACATAATCACTTACCAAACATGATGTAGTATGAAGAATCTCCATGCATTTCAGTCTGTTCCAAGTCAGTGGGGAAGACCTTCACATAGCCACCACCGCAGTCAATCTTTTGCTCATGCTTGACTGTAAACTGAATGACCACAGGCTTGCCTTCATTGCTAAAAGGCTCAAAACGGGCAGAGGTGGCATAGAAACGAGCATCCTGGCTTGTTTGCAGACCTGAAAAACACAATATGAAAGAAAACCTTAGGAGGACAAGCACACAATAGAAACTACTGCACTTAACCTGTAAGGTAAGATGAGCTGTTCGAGCAAAACTAAAACACTGACTGAGCTATGAAAGCAGTAATTTACTGCCGAATAAGGTAGCAACTAGTGATTTTTTTTTCTAAAAATCACGTCATTATATCCTCCAGTATTTACACAAGGGAAACGTTTGAGTGACAGATGACTGATCAATAAGTCATTTCCATATTAAGAAAGCATACCTTTATCTTTCTCAGCATCTCCATAAAACTTCCCAGCCGTCAATTTCCACTCTCCATAGTCAGACTTGTGTTTGGAGTCCACCCAGCGACTTCTCCATTCATCTGAGCAAAGAAAAATGACCATTTAGTCTCAAAACTTTGGACACGTATTGCAGTTAATTCAAGGTGCTTCCCTAAAGTAAGTGCCATTAGCACGCTGTTTATTCATTTGCATATTCATTAATTCATTCAAGTTTAATTTACTCACACTGAGGTTACAACTAGTTAACTTAGCGATTTAATTAACCCACCATTATTTATGGGTGGGATAATTTCACGTTTGCTAGCTTTCAGGGCCTTGCTAAGGTTAGCAAGCTAAAGTTGTCAACTTAGCTAGACTATGAGCAAAACAGTGAATGTATTATTTAATGAACTACAAAATGAAAAAAAAATGGTTTGATGAGAACATGAGTTTAAGCAAATATCACAATGATTATTCTGACCGAAAGATGGGCTAGCAGTAAAGCTAAACGTGCAATGAATTAACACCCACTACACAACCAGCATTATGAGTCCCTCCGTAAAACTTACCACCATCCAGAAACTCCTCCCGAAAGTACACCTTTGCATGTACGCTGTACACCACTAAAATGACTGCAATTACGCCCAATACTTGCATTTTCCCCATCTCGACTCGCACTATCTGCTTGCTGACTATACCCCTGGCTAAACGCTGAATATCTTAATGGAGAAGGAAGAGAAGGGATATTTTAGAGTCGCTCCAGCTCACAGATGTCTACACGCTATTGGACAAAGCGACGGTGTGTCTGGACCAATAATAGTAGACCACGAAACACAGGTCCTCTCTGTAAAGGCTGATCCAGGATCCGTAGTTACTCGGGTAAATTCGTCTGTCATTATATCAACAGTCCGACAGAGGGTGACAAATGTAACAAAAGGAAATTTAAAAAAAACATTCCCCAGATGCCTAGAAACCATTAATCATTACCAGAAATGTGATTTACTGTAATGAGGATGATTTGGCCCCTACCCAGTTACTGGCATAGCATAATCATAAATGTATATGTCGACTTTTAAAATGGCAGTCAATTTCCGACAATGTTAGGGGAAACAGATAACAAGTAATTAGTAATTAGATAACATAAAGTTAGTATTATGAAATACAAGTAATTATTTTTCAGATAGTTCCTCATTATTTATGCCATAATGGTTTAAAACTAAAAGATGAGGAACCGTTAGGAACGTTAAAAAATTACGTTACCTCTGGCACTAACGACTGGATGACGTTAACGGTTGGTGAGCCGTCAATGCTGAATTTAATGAGAAATTTATCATTAACGGTCGAAAAAAAAAAGTAACGAGTCTTTTTCCACTTGAAAGCGACACAAGCAATCAGAAAAAAATGTGGCCGACAGGAAGATGTAATTGTAACGGATAATCAAATCTTGGTAAGGACATAAACAAGTTAAAATAATGTTAACATGATGTGATTGTGACAGTTTGTTAAAGAAACCTTAACGTATGTAGGTTTACCAATGTAACAGGTGTTAAACAATTTATGTAGCTTTTATTTAGCTTTAAGGTCGCCGTGAATACATTGGTAACGTTAGTTTAACTTACAGGTTCCTCAATTTAGCGAGTTAATACCTCGTCAGCCTATGTAGCTAGCTCAACAGTTAAACCATTACGTGTGTGTTTGTGGGGTGTGACAGTATATCTAAAGGTTAACCAACAAATTAAGCTCTTTGCTATGAATGTTAGTTTGATTTTTCTGTAAAACTTAATTATTTTATTGAGGAAGCTATCCCCGCTTATTTGAAACTTAGACTTTAGTCTCTCTCTCTCTCTCTCTCTGTCTTTTGAAAAAAAAAGGATAAGGAGGATAAGCAGATTTGAGGTTTTCAACAGCAAACAGGAGCCTACCTGAGTTCTTCCTGATGGAAGCACATGAACCAAAGTCAAAGAAGCATGGCTGTCAGGTATACATCTAACACCTTTATGGATTGAGGACATACAGGCAAACAATTCATGTGTCACTGCATTTGTTAACTAAACAAGTTACTGCCATTAACATGTCTTATCATCCTCAGGCCAAATACAAGCAGGCGAGAGAGGAGCGAAAGAAGCTCCTCACTCCTGCACACATGTACATGATCGACATCTTGGCTGAAAGGCTGTTCTTGGAGCCAACAGCAGTAGAGGACTTCATTTTAGACTCTTTATCTGTGAGTGTATCCTTTGGGCTTTGTTAAGAAGTTTCAGAATATCATAGGAAAAGTAATTAATCACTCAAGTGGTGTTGGACTGTTTTGTGTTCATTGTGATACATCAGGTATGATCAAAAACTGAGAAATGATAGAGCCAATACTGACATAATGAGATCACCTCTGAATTTGAGGAAATATGCTCCAGTTTCACCTTGCACTTTTGATACTATAATACCACTGGGTAAAACAGGACAACAGAAATGTTCCAGTTTGGTATCACAGGAACTTTGATGTGGGGGAGAATCTACATACCTTGTTTCTGGTGTCACTTAATCTCACAATATTGTACTACCATAAATTGTCGTTAACTTTTTATATTAGTGAAAAGGTTTTTGTTTTTAGCCATATTTCCCTCTGAGATGACAAGAACACAGCCAAACATGTTTTTGGTTGAATATTTTATATGCCTAAGCTGCATTTGTGTTAAAGTTATAATTTCTTTCCTTTTCCCATTGTTGAACAGCTGGCTGCTTTTGATCATTTCTTTGTCGAAGGAGGATGTAAGACCATTTCTTTTGTGTATCAAGAGTCTGAAGTCCCGGGAATAGGTAGGAAGATACTAATTCTCAATTGTCACACATAATTTGGTTTTACTTGATTGTTACCAAGTAAGTTGAAAATATTTTAACAGAGAACAAAATGAGCAGCAAGTCACACAGCACAGATGGTTATACAGTGCTCATAAGTGATCATCTATGGGTGCATATGTGAACTATATGCAACTGAGTTCGTATTTGCTCTAAAATGGCATTTTTAGATGGTTCATCTGTGTGTAAGTCTTTACTGTCCAGTAAACGTAGTTGATTGTACTTGTATCCATATTGGTTAATATTCAAACTTAAATTTAAATCAACACTGAATAATCTCGTTGATCATTTGAATTTAATTTCAGAGTGTGGCCGCTCATATCCTGGGTCAACCAAAGGAGGAAAAGCTTTGAGGCTATTTATAGCCAATTTGTCTCAGACATGCCTTACAGGCATTTGCTGTTCTTTCACACGGAGTAGAGTAGATGTTCCTGTGAATCCAGAAAACATACATGAGGTAAGATGTGTAATGTATAAACCATTTGAAATGGTAAAAAATATATTGTTGAATAAAGTCGTGGAGAATAAGATAATAAATCACTGTGTGTTTAAATAGCAATTTATAACAAAAACAATCAATGAGTGTTGCAGTGCCTTTTGAGAATAAGTTTACATATTCGTATTTCTAATAAAACTAGAATGGGATGACAGAATCATTACAACTGACTTACGGCCATTTAAATGTAGTATGTTGTCAAAATCCTATCCAATTTGTGTGATTTATTTCAGTGGATATGCTATCATCTTTATAGTTTTTCATTTAATTAAATAAACTGCTAATGTTAAACTGTTCACCCAGTTAGATGGAACTAAGGAAACTTTGATAGAAAGTTAACTCGGAGGATGCTTGCTGCAGATGTCTATGTAGTTCACACTATACAAATTTAAAGTTTTTGCCATTTAATTTTATGAAGTGATCAATGATCTTTTCTTGCTGTTTTGTAGGAGATCTTATTTTCAATGGTCGATGCCAGAGAGGGTCTCCTGAAAGGAATCAGGAATGCCTTCAAATTTATGCTACCAGCTCTTGATACTGCACAAAACTGGGGTGTCTTAGAAAAGTCTAGGCATGGAACAAAAATCATAGGAAACTTTAAGTACACCATACAGCGTTGTCTTCTCTCCATTGATGGTAACTTTTTTGTTTTTCTTCCTAATTTTGATGTTTAGAGGGACTTATAATTGTAAGCTGTCATCACCACTTTTACTGGCAAATCACACTTGAATGATTTTCAATTGTCATTTGTTGCAACAATGCTCTTACTGTAACCAAATGGTGGTCTTTAAGTAGTTTTGATGATCTTGTACTCTGCCTCTCATACTTTTACCCCAGACATACAGATGAGCAATGAGAGTATTGTTCATCTATATAAAGTCACAGATGTTGACTTCACTAAATTGGCGACCCTTGAAGCTATGAAAGCTGCAACTACCAACTTTGACCTGGTGCATCGACTGGAGGAAATTCTGATGCTATGGTATAAGCAAATTGAGCAGGTTAGTTAAATGAAAATCTTATATTTTTTATTACTACTCTAAGAAGAAGTATTCCATTTATGTGATCAGACGTATCAAAAACTAATACTCAAACAATGCAATATAACTAAGATGTCGATTTCAGAGTGTGATCAGGGTTTATGCAGTCTTTCTAAAATATAAGTAAAAACTGGATTAAATTAGGCATAGGTTTTTCACGGTTCATTAATTCATGTTTTGAAATATTAAGTTGTGTCACTTCCTAATTAATCTTATTATATATTAACTGAAATGCTTTCCTGTGAAAAGAAATTGTAATCTTCTTCTGTATCTGTGATCATCAGGTCCTGATAGAGAGTGATCAGTTAAGGAAAGGGGTTGATTCTGCAGGGCCGCTGAGTGAGCTAGAGCACTGGAAAAGAATGTCCCTAAGGTTCAACTCCATCATCAGTCACATCAAAGGCTCAGAGTGCAAGGCAGTTGTGATGGTGCTACACATCAGCCATTCCAAAATTATGAGGGTATGAATGCTTGAGTGTTCAACTTAAAAAGTAATGCATTAAGACGTTTCTGGTTGATCAGACCAAGATTAGTGTAGAAATACAGACTTCACTTAAACCTTTGGAGACCAGAAAAAAATAGGTTATTGCATTTGATATACTGATTATGACCTTATTTAACATCTCTGGATATGTGATAAATTCTTAATAGGAAATAAGTTGTACAAAGGATTATTTTTAACCAAACCTTTTCCACCATGTAGATGTGGCGGGAGCTGGATGCCAGGATAACGGATCGTGCCAATGAGGCAAAAGACAATGTAAAATTCTTGTACACACTGGAGAAAGTCTGCCAACCTCTTTATAACAGTGACCCGGTATGTACAGTAAATAATTTAGGAGACGAACACCTCGTCATCATCATTACTTTTGTGTTTAGTGTGTGTTTGTGATGAAGTGTGTATCATAAATGAATGCACCAGTATTGTTAATAATTTAAATTTGTCTGTATGGTTTTAGGTCACCATGATGAAAAGTGTGCAGAATGTGATCAGTGCCATTCAAATGATTTATAGTGTTTCACAGTACTACAATACAAGTGAAAAAATATCTGCACTCCTCATCAAAGTGAGTGATTTCAGCTTAGTCAGAGGAATATTTAGAAAGAGTCGTATTGAGAAAATGTAGTTCTAGAACTTCTAATGAAAATATACAATGTAAAGACACAGTTTTCTTTCTGATGGTTTAATGATTTAATACTTCTAAAAATGTATCAGGTCACAAATCAGATGGTCACAGCATGCAGATCATATATTACTGATAATGGCAAACGTCTTATATGGGACCAAGATGCCGATGACATCATCAGTAAAATGCAGGTAATGCTCACACCCATATAGATAACATCATTTTTTATCATTAGTGAGGCTTGAATATAACACACATTTATAGCAACATGTAACTGTTTCATTAATCTTTTGTCTTTGACAGGACTGTATCGGCTTGTATCAGGAGTATCAGTTTTGCTTCCAGAAAACAAAGAAACAAATGATGGAAAGACCTGGAAAGAAGTCCTTTGAGGTTTCAGAGATGCAGATTTTTTGCAAGTTTGAGGGGTTCTGTAAGCAACTTGAAAAGGTACAATCCAAGATCTAATTTTCGCTCCTTCTCTTACCACAAGGCCTCATCAAGTAACAATAAGCGTTATCCTTTCCAGATCATACAAATAATAACAGTGTTCAAGACATATGAATGTCTTGGCAAATCAAACATAGAAGGCATTGAGGTTCTGGCCAGACAATTCCATACCGTCTCCATGAATGTGAAAAGGAAGCAGTATGACATGTTGGCTCCAAGGACAGCTGAGTTCGAAACTGATTTTGCCAAGTTCATGACTCAAGTCAGTCACATTGAGGTATGTATTTCATCCTGCTTTTCTGAATCTGCAACTTGTTCTGGTACCAGTAGGCCCTATTGCCAGTCTCCCTATTTTTACTCAGTAGATTATTATATAAAATTATTTTACCACCCTTATCTACAGAACCAGCTGCGGACATTTATGAATTCATGCTTCTCAAACATCATTACATCTCAGCAATCTCTTTGCTTGATACAGCGGTCAGTATATAATAAGATACAACTGTAATTTTGTAAACTGTGGATGATTTCTTATGAATTCCTTTATATGTAGTTTTCAGAGGCTGAACATTCCCTGTCTAGAGAAAAAACTATCCGATACCTTGGGTCGTATTCTTCAGCATTATGCCTCAGAAGTAGAGTTTGTGAAAAAGGTATACCATTTGCATAAGCTTATATGCAGACATTGTATAAAGTATAATCACATTTGTTCTAACACGGACTTTGATTAATAAGTAGATTTGCTTATGTGAATTTCCTTGCAGCTCTATGACTTACAAAAAGATGACCCCTCATTGGCTAGAAACATGCCTCCTGTGGCTGGGAGGATTTTTTGGGTTAGGCATCTCTACAAAAAAATAGAGGAACCCATAACATACATAAGAGTAAGACCTCATTTCTCCCGGAAAAACAACATAAGGTATTTTCATTGTCATACTGAAATATTTAATTGTTGAAAGTATCTGTCATCCTCAACAGAAAAACTCTAACATCCTATGCAGCCCTGAGGGACAAGATGTGGTCAAAATGTACAATCAGACTGCAGCTGCATTAGTAGAGTTTGAGTCTGTCTACCATAAGGCATGGATGAAGGAAGTGTCAAAGCTGGATTATGGTTGGTTTTGCCCTCACCTAATATCATCATATCCTACATGCTGAACAGTGCTCATTTTTAAGTTGGATTAGAAAATTATGTTAATATTTATTCATTATATTTTCTCCATAATCCGCCTTATCAGTTTTGAATATTACACTGCTGGTTCGTCACCCAACGAATGGAAAGTTAGTCGTCAACTTTGATCCTAAAGTAACCGAGGTCATTCGGGAGGCTAAGTGTTTGTTAAAGATGGGTCTGGAAGTTCCAAAGCAGGCTTTGCGTCTGGTCAAACTGGAAAGCAGCATACAAGCCAATCATCTCAGACTGCAGGTACATTATGTTGTTATATTTTTCCACAGTGGGTTGGGTTACCGTGAATAAAATGACATGTTGTACTTTTTCTTACAGACCATTTTGGCAGAATATGAGAGCACTTGTAAGAGTATACCTCCAGACTTCACCAGCTTGATGGCTATTAAAATAAAAAATGTAAGTGGTTTGTAAATACAATACACTTAAAATTAGTAAATCTAATCAACTGATGGAAGAATGACAAACTTCATGAACTCAACAACATGAATAATTCAACTTATCAGTCAGATAAAACAATAGTGCCTTCAGTAAATATGCTTTCTTGCCACAGACTGAATACATGTGGAACAGATACAGTATACCACACTTCTAGTTTGAATAGCTTTTTTTTATTATTATTATTTTTGACTGTTTTCTTAATATAGCAATGCTTCCAGGGTTGCTCATTTTAACTATTATTCTTATGATGAAATACAAGGTGGAATCTGCACTTCGCCATGGTTCAGTGCTGCTCACCTGGTCATCCTTCCTCCTGGACAAGTTCTTTCAAAATGCCGACACTGCTTTGTTTGAGCTCAAGCATCTTGTTAAGAAGGTACATTACATAAGAAAAACAACATGTCAACTGTCCCTCGACTTCAGTTATGGACATAACATTTTCCGTAACTGTTTACAGTGATAACAAAACTAAGGTCATAGATATGTTCTGTGCTGCATTTCCTTTCTTCAGGTGAGGGATATCTGTAAGATACACATTGATGATATCCTTAAAGACATCTCAGAGACTGTGCTGATTGAACTTCCTGAAGATCATGCTTCTTCAGTGCAGCACCTGATTGACCTTAATGAGGTATGGACTTTGTTGACCATCTTATTTTAACCCCCCAAATAAATTTATCAAATAAAGTTGTATAGTCAGTCGTAATGCTATGCCACTAAATCACTCCCTAATAATTACTGCTTTGTTGAAGGTATAGGTTCAGCTTTTTAAGCTTGCACTCTGTAATAGGGCATGTATGAAATTATATACGATAGAGTTTTTTTATTATGTCTAAGTCACCTTTACACTTGTTGTTTTAACATTTTTAGAGTCTGTGTAAGGAGTGGGCAAAGACATTGGACTACAAATGTGGTCATGTTAAAGATGCAGTGAAGGAGCTGTGTAATGTGTTCAGTGCCATTTATGAATTAAAAGGCACCAAGAAGACTGTTGAGGACTCTGCCCCAGGTGCTCCTAAATTCTTATTTAATAGTTGCATGTAAATCGAAAGTACATAAATAATTATCATAAAGCCACTAAAATGAAATATGCATATTAATTTATGTAGTCAAAAGGTTGGACACACTTTCTCAATGAGGAGGTAAGTCAGGTACAGTATGTATTTAACTTTTTTACTCATAAAATGTTTTAGCATGGAAATTCACAGGAGAGCTACAGAAGACCACTAATGAGGAAGAGGTAATAACTTCAGAGGGTCCAGACAGAAATAAAGCAATCAAATTTGAAAAGGTAAGTTTGTTCACTAACACCAAAATATTGCCCATGGCTTGTATTCTATACAGATAAATGTGAATGTTTCCAATTTAAATTGACATTTCAGGAATTTAAGAAGCTATATGAATACTTAAGCGCTAGGGTATTGGATGCACTGGTCAAAACAACTAAGTTATCTCTTGAGACCCTGAAAAGGAGAATCTTTGGCACCAAGTAAGTATTTCTGGGATTGCCAGTATGTAATATAACACCTTAGCACTGCCTTCTACATTCTATACAATTTCTTACAGAGCGACATCAACTTATCAGAAAGCAAATTCTGTGTCTAAACTGGTCCCACTAATAAAATCTGAAGTCCAGCTGGTCATGCCCGATGTGGTGAGTCTGCTACTCATTGACAGCTGATTTTAGTTACACTATAGTCACTTTATAGGGGGAAAGGATTGTCTAGAATTACTTACCAATCTGTAAAACAGAAATTTTGTTGCTCTGATATTTTGTTGCAATTAGGTGATGGTTCCCACTGTAGATGAGATCCAACAGGCCATAAATCATCTCATTGACTTGGTGTTGGAAGTTAGCAAGGGTATTACTTGCTGGCAGCGGGAATACAGTCATGATGGCACAAAGGCTAAAGGTGGGTCATTGTCAAGATACGTGCAGCTCTTAATAAAATTTGATGTGTGACTTTTACTAATCTGACTTGTAATCATCTCGTAGGCAAGGAGAAAGAGAATTTCTATCACAGAGTTTTTGAACATAAGGATATCAAAAAGGCTGTAGTCAACCTGAAATCATCCGTTAGCTCTGAGAGGGAAGAAGCAGCTGATTTTTTGGAGCAATTCAGTCCATTCAGAGTGATCTGGGATGAGGACAGAGACCTTAAAATAAAGGTATATTGTCCTGTGAACATAACATATTATTGTTTTGACTTTTAGTCAAGAAAGTTTTTCTTGCTACAATGACGTTAATATTATCCTAACTTTTAAAGGAATTCATGGGCAGCAATCCATCTTTGATCCAGATTAAATCAGAAATCCAGCACTATGACTCAGTTGAACAAGAAATTGATGATATCAAACCCATCATTGTTTTTGGGTTCACTGAATTGTCAACAGGTAAGGTAGCAGTAATCTATACATTAACTATTATTTTCCATCACTCAAGAGTTTCAGAGAAATAGCTTTACAGCACACAGCCAGACGGAGGACCAAAAGCTTTAGTTAAGAATGTTACCATGAAAACATTTAGAATGAGCTCAAAATACAGTTTTCAGGTACAGTATTTGACCATAAGCCAAGGATTAAACAAGTTTGAATTTTAACCTAATGATGTACGTGATAAGAATTACAATTCATCCTGTGTCAAACATTAATGTGTTTTTAATATTCAAATATATCCAATAGTTATCAACATTGAAGTCAAAACCAAATGTTAACTTCATGGTGGAATTTGGGGGGAACTCAGGGAATCACAATGATGGAGTTGAGGCTCTTTGTTTTCACACTGGCTATGTGTTCATCACTTGTCTTTGGTGTATGAACTGTATGTAGAAGTTAGAACCCTGCACAACAAGTTATATCTCTTGTATACAGGCCCACTAAAAAAGTCACTAAAAGTTGAGACTAAAGCCTGGAAGAAACTGTTGTGCAAATACCTGAAGGAGCAGTACAAAAAGAAAATGATTGACACCAGCATACATACCAACAAATACATCAAGCAACTATCTCATCCTGTGACTAATCTGGAGGATGTGCGGCATGCCATGGGGGCCCTATCTAAGCTTCGGGATGCTGAAATACAGACTGACATGACATTGATTTCCATTGAGGTATGGATAGCACAGTAATTTGTTTTCAGGGATAAATAGATAGGTAAATAGAAATATTTGCAGGATTGTGTTGTGGTGAAATCTGCTTATCTTCATGATCTATGGTGTATCAGTGAAAGACTATTCATCATTATTTTAATTTCCATGACCGTGAAATGTATGATCCCTTTCATTTGCTCTGTTTGTACTTTTGTGTAATCTGCAGAGTCATTGATGGTTCAGAAAGTTTTTCATTCATTGATTAATTGTCATAAATTGTTTTTCATCTTTGTATATCTTCATAAGTTAAAACTGGAGTTTTAATTTGTATTTCTAATTCTCAAATAACCAACTCTTGACTTTTTACAGGAAGCCTTTGAAATTCTGACAAAATATGAAGCAGAAGTAACCAAAAAAGAAGCAGAGGGTGTACACAATCTGAGGCATTTCTTCGTAAAGCTTCAGTCTAAAGCTGTTAGTATTATCATTATATTTACGCATATTTTCTTTGTGTGAGAGTTCATTTTTAGTAACTCTGTGATTTTGTTTTTTTGATTCTGGACGTTCCCAGAGATCAGTTCAAGATGAGCTTGTTCGAAAGCAACCCAAGTTCAAACTAAATCTCCTGGATTGTGTTGCCACTTTCCAAAAGGATGTTTGCACTTTCATAGAACAGTATGATACAGTAAGTAATTAGTGGATCTTTATGTTTAACACTGTGTAACTTTTCAATCACTATAACAATTTAAAATAATTTGTTAATCAATTTCTATGGTTTTGCATTTTAGGAAGGTCCCATGGCTGAGGGAATAGCGCCCCAAGAAGCCAGCCTCAGGCTCCGTATCTGTCAGGTAATTTCACCGTCACATTTGTGCAGCTGTATTCCATAAAAGTACTAATAGTTTCCCAGGTAGCATTGCAGAGGTTGACGTCACAAATGTTCAGGACAGTGCTGCATGTTGATTTTTGTTTCTTTTAGTTTCAACTTTTTCTATTATGTTTTATTGTTTCGTTTGTTTTGGTTTTTTTTGTAAACTAAGCATACACATTTGATGACATATTTGAATTTTATTTAGGGTAAATTTGAAGAACTATGGAAAAATTTCAACACATATACTTCTGGGGAGAAGCTTCTTGGCCTGCCAGTTACGGAGTATGAGTGTCTTCAAAAGAAAAAGTGTGTTACTATTCTAGAAAGACTTATCATACATTACACTAAAAATCATATCAGTACTTTGATTATTTAATCTTATTGTATTTCATAACATATTCAGACTAATAAAGCTGTAATTTCCTCTGGTTACCTTAGGAAAGAGCTTGACCTGCTTCAGAAACTCTACGGCCTGTATAATGCAGTGATGAGTAAGATTAGTGGGTACTATAGCATCCTGTGGACAGATGTGGACATCGAAAAGATCAATGCAGAACTTTTGGAATTTCAGAACAGGTAATTGTTGTGTTTCTGTTATATGTTAGTAACACTGCAGTCTGCTGTCAGGCAGATGCAAATATGTAATAAAAAAATACTATATACTCTCTCTTTAATAGGGTGGAAGTATTATAGAGTCACATTACAAATATTCATATTGGAATATGAAGGGAAAAGAAGAACAATTATTGTATTTCTTCATAAATATACTTTCTTTTCTTTTCTAGATGCCGAAAGCTACCCAAAGGACTAAAGGAATGGCAAGCCTTCCTGGACTTGAAGCAGACAATTGATGATTTTAGTGAGTCATGCCCTTTGCTTGAGATGATGGCAAACAAATCTATGATGAGGAGACATTGGGATCGGATTGCAACCCTAACTGGTCACGAATTTGAGGTGGAGTCCGCTACCTTTACACTACAGAACATCATGGAAGCGCCTCTGTTGAAATACAAGGAAGATATTGAGGTTTGCTCTCAATTCAGACAGTGTGGTAACATTATTTTATTTGTTATTTGTATTGACCTGCTTAAGATTGGCTTTCTGCATTTGTAGGACATCTGCATATCAGCTGTGAAAGAGAAGGATATTGAGGCCAAGCTGAATCAAGTGAAAGACGTCTGGTCTGGGCAGACGTTGAGCTTGAACACATTCAAAGATAGAGGAGAACTAATGCTGAAAGGGGGAGACACAACAGAGATCCTCACCATGCTGGAGGATAGTCTTATGGTGCTGGGGTCACTGCTGAGTAACAGGTAGAAATGAATGAATGTTTACTTCAAATTTTGAGATGCTGGAAAATTAGATTTCACTTTCAGAATGAGGAACATTTGAAGGACTTAAGGGCCCAATTTACAGGAGTGAAAGCACATCAGAAATTTGTACTGCTGCTAAGAATACATTTTTTGTGTGAATAATAGGTTAGGGTAAACATTTAATGCAGAAAATTTGTGGTCACATGCCTTCAGTCATGGCCTGATTAACTTGAACATCTTCAAATCTTTGTATGTAAATGTATGTTATATGCACAATTATGCCTCTCATCAAATAAATAAGAATGTTATGTATATGAATTTGTTTTGTTTACAGGAATTTAAAAGTAGAAATGCTAATTTTCTAATATGTAAAGATGAAAGAGTTTATTAAATTCAGCTTTTCTTAATGTTGCAGATTGCAGAATTTTGCCTGTGGTCACCAGAATTTTAAAAAATGTGCTTGTCACGTTTATGTGTATTTAGTTGCATTTGTGACTGCAACCTAATTCATGAACATGAAGCACCCTGTGACAAATGCTCTTTCTTTGCAGGTACTGTGCCTACTACAAAGCAGAGATTCAGGATTGGGTCTCTAAGCTTTCAACATCATCTGATGTTATTGAACAGTGGGTTATTGTGCAGAATCTCTGGATCTATTTGGAGGCTGTGTTTGTTGGGGGTGACATTGCCAAAGACCTGCCACAGGTATAATTTATGCTTTTTATTCTGAAATTTAAAATGTTGAGAGATTGAGGTTAATTGTAGTATGGAGATATTTCAAATATTTAGCGTGCAGCGCAATCCTAATTTCTTTGTAAAATATGTGCTTTTTTTTTTACCAATATAGGAAGCAAAACGTTTCCAGAATATTGACAAGGCTTGGATTAAGATCATGCAGCGAGCCCAAAATGTACCAAATGTGGTGGAGTGTTGTGTGGGAGATCCAACTCTTACACAAGTTCTCCCAGATCTTCAGAAACAGCTGGAGTTCTGTCAGAAGTCTCTTGCAGGGTAAAGCTTTGCAAAATCTCTTTATCGCTAATAACTGTTTATTAGAAAAATCAGTATTTATATTTCAATATTTTCATGAGACTTTTTTCCACCTATTTTTGAATGATGAGTTTGTGATTAATGACACATTGTAGGTCATACAATAGCTGTGTGATAAATGGATAAAAATGATATGAACACTGGCTAATAATTTTATGTGACTCAACAGATACCTTGAGAAAAAAAGACTCCTGTTCCCACGGTTCTTCTTTGTGTCTGATCCAGCCCTTTTGGAAATCCTAGGACAAGCAAGTGATTCTCATACAATTCAGGTTGGCCCACTTATTTATTTGTAGTGTTTTAAAAAATGTCTGTTAACAGAAGAGTGTCAGTCATAAAGGTATTAAAACACGTATGTAGAAAAAACTGGAATTCCCTTCCCCTGCACATCAAATAGGCAGACTCTGTGGACATTTAAAAAAAACCATCTCAAACCATACCTTTACTGTAAAGCTTTTAGTTAAAGTTTAAAAGTATATTTTATATTAATTTGATCTAATTTCAACTTTTAAATGTATTTTAACTTTTATCACCTTTCATTTGTCTTAATGTTTTTAATCTGATTGTTTTATATGTTTTATTGTTTTTATGTGTTTTTAATTTTTATTTGCTATTTTTAATGATATCTGTTTTAATTTACTCTATTTTGCTTGCCTTATTATTATTATTTTTACTATTATTATTGTGTCAAGAGATTTCAGTGTAATTTGTGGTAAAATGACCATAGACCAAGTAAGAAAATTTAGCAATTTTTAAAGGAATTCTTAGCATTTAGCTTTTCCTGTATTGCTTTTCTTGACTTTTTGTGGAACTAATTCTAGTAACTATTTTTTCAGTCTCATCTCCTTGGAGTTTTTGACAATGTCAATGAAGCCGAATTTCACACAACAGAATATGACAAGATTTTGGCTGTTATTTCACAAGAAGGAGAGAAATTACCGGTATGTAATGTTAATTGTATTTACAATTAATAACTGTAATATGAATACAACTGTATATACAGTATGTGTGGGTTTATTCAGCTGCAAATGGTTCCTCTCATTTTTACAACTATGGCCATAAAATAAGAGTGTGAATAAAATTATGCAAGAATTAATAGAAAGGGGCACAAAAGGATATAAAGATACACTAATGTATAAAAAGTATAATTACTTGAGAAAAATAAAGAAACAAAATAAAATCGTTGTTTTTTTTTTCTTTGTACTGGGTTTCCAGCACTGATGAATGAGTAAATATATGTTTGTGGTTCCAGCTGGACAGTCCTGTCATGGCACAGGGACCAGTGGAGCTCTGGCTTGGAGTGCTGTTGTTGCAGCAGCAGGCTTCATTGCACACAGTTATTAAAGCTTCAGATCTAGAGATCAATGATGAAGACTTTGATCTTCTTGCCTTCCTCAACAAGTTCCAAGCACAGGTCAGTGTGTTTGCCAGAAAAGAAAAGAAAAAGATATCACCTAAATGCATTTGTATTAGATTTTAGGTCAACAGTAGGCCAGGGTGTTATTATAGTAGATATTCTCCATTACTAAGAACTGTCCACCCCTAGATGCTCTGCAAAAGAAATTCAAAACTCTATAATCCAAACTACAAATTTAATCATGACATTTTTCTATTAATTTTACTTTTCTCTGTGATGAAAACCTAATAAATAACCTTGTAGCGTTGGAATATGAAGACTAGTGACATTCATATTTCTTTTAATTGTTTTTTAGCAAAGTACCAGTCAAACACCTGGACAAACTTTAACATCCTCTAGAATAAGAAAGGCTGTCCTAACTTTTGACTGGTACATTATGTAAAAGTATTGCATCTAATGTACTGTACCGGTATATTACTCAATACTTTCACGCTATCGGCAGTTCATCTTTTTAATGCATATTTTACTCTTTTAGGTGGGTTTGCTGGGAATCCAAATGCTTTGGACTAGAGATTCAGAAGAGGCACTACAAAATGCTGAAGATGACAAGGAGATCATGGGGATAACCAAAAAGAAATTCTTGAATCTACTTAGCATTCTCATTAAACAAACAACCTATGACCTGAGCAGGTTTGACCGAGTCAAGTATGAGACGCTTGTCACAATCCATGTGCACCAAAGTGATATATTTAACGACCTAGTAGGTTCTTTGAAAAACTCACTGCTATCATAGATATTTTGATAATATAAAATAATGGTTATTGTCATTTGCGTAACACATTCAGATTGATATTCTGCTTTTTCCTCAGGTAAAAAAGCGTATTAAATCTATCAGTGACTTTGAATGGCTGAAGCAGAGCAGATTTTACTACAAGGAAGACATTGATAAGATCATTGTGTCAATCACTAATGTGGACTTCATTTATCAGAATGAGTTTCTCGGCTGTACTGACCGTCTGGTCATCACCCCTCTGACTGACAGGCAAGAGAAGAGGAATATAAATTACTCACAGGCATACTATGCAGGATTTCCTTAAGAAATAGTATATAGAATCATACAGTGCTTTTTATAATTTAATTTACTTTTCATGTAAGATTTAAATTCTGAGTTGGGCCAGAGAATTGCTTTTCTATCTGCAGGTGTTATATCACATTAGCCCAGGCTCTGGGCATGAGCATGGGAGGAGCCCCTGCAGGGCCAGCTGGGACTGGAAAAACTGAAACCACCAAGGACATGGGTCGTTGCCTTGGCAAATATGTGGTGGTCTTCAACTGCTCTGACCAGATGGACTTTAGAGGGCTTGGCAGGATTTACAAAGGTATGCCTAACAATAAAATGATTCAACCAGCAGTAAGGTCGGTGTACTATTTTAGGTATATTATGTTGAGGTTTTCTCTGTTTATTTGATTGTTTCAGGCCTTGCACAATCAGGGTCCTGGGGCTGCTTTGATGAGTTCAACAGAATTGACTTGCCTGTGCTGTCTGTCGCTGCTCAGCAGATCTACATTGTTTTGCAAGCACGCAAGAAGCATAAAAGCACTTTCATCTTTACTGATGGAGACTGTGTGGACTTGAATCCAGAGTTTGGCCTTTTTATCACTATGGTAGAACATATTATATATCTTATAAATCTTGCAATAAACATTTCAAAGCAACATCGGATAAACTCCAACATATTGTTATTCCATGCCTAGAACCCTGGATATGCAGGTCGTCAGGAACTTCCTGAAAACTTAAAAGTACAGTTCAGGACAGTGTCAATGATGGTGCCAGACCGGCAGGTAGGTCAAGACAACTGTTGCTGCAGAGTAATTGTGTTCATTGTAGTTGAAATCTTAACTGAAAATCTCTTCCCTACTGTTGTTTTTGGCAGATCATCATGAGAGTCAAACTGGCCAGTTGTGGATTCAATGAAAATGTTATCTTGGCCCAGAAGTTTTTTGTCCTTTATAAACTGTGTGAAGAACAACTCACCAAACAGGTGAGAGGCTTGTGAGCAGTGCCTTATTTAGCAAATGAATAATTATTGACACACAATCTCTGCTATTTACCAGGTCCACTATGACTTTGGCCTGAGGAACATCCTATCTGTGTTGAGAACATTAGGAGCCAGTAAGAGAGCACGACCTAATGATTCAGAGTCCAGCACTGTCATGAGAGTGCTGCGTGACATGAATCTTTCTAAACTGGTAATGACAGGCACTTAGTATTAACAAAGAGGGATACTGTATTTTATATTTTACTGTGTAGACAGACACTGTATTTGAATTTTCTTTGTGTGTTTCAGGTGGATGAAGATGAACCTCTCTTTCTCAGCCTGATCAATGACCTTTTTCCTGGTATCCAGTTGGATGGGAGTACATATGTTGAGCTTCAAGCTGCTGTAGCTCATCAAGTTGAACTTGCTGGTATTGTCAACCACCCTCCATGGAACCTTAAGTTGGTCCAGGTACCTCAGAACATGTTCATGCACATGATTTGCTCCTGTTGTTCTGAGGTTTTACCAAGTCTTAATTTATGTTACTGTTACCAACAGCTTTATGAATCTTCACGTGTACGCCATGGCCTGATGACTCTGGGCCCAAGTGGAGCTGGGAAGACTGTAGTCATCAACATCCTAATGCGAGCTATGACTGAATGTGGAACTCCACATAGGGAGTTGCGGATGAACCCAAAGGCCATTACTGCACCACAGATGTTTGGCCGTCTTGATGCAGCCACCAATGATTGGACTGATGGCATTTTTTCCACTTTGTGGAGGAGGACACTTAAAGCCAAGAAAGGTTTGTGGCACAAAGTTTATGTAATTTGTTGCCTCAATGCATTAACTGAATTAATTTGTGCATTACCTACCTAAAGAGTTTTACAATTTATCTCTGATTTACACACACCCACCTACGCACACCTAAGTGTGTGGTGCTGGTCTGACCATCTAGAGCCGCTAAGGTGTCTTCAGGTCCAGGTCTTGCTCGAGGACACTTCAACATGTGAATAGGATGTGTTGGGTATTGAGTCTCCACCCCTGCTATTAGTGGACAAATCACACTTGCTCCTGAGCCAAGTAAAATGTGGAAGAGCTAGTTTTAGAATTTTTAATAATTTAATTTTGATGGCTGATGATGGATTCCCTTCAGGAGAGTTCATATGGATTGTACTGGATGGTCCTGTGGATGCCATATGGATTGAGAACCTCAACTCTGTCCTGGATGATAACAAAACACTGACTCTGGCTAATGGTGATCGCATCACAATGTCTCCATCCTGCAAACTGGTGTTTGAGGTTCACAACATGGATAATGCTTCCCCTGCTACTGTGTCTCGGGTCGGTATGGTCTTCATGAGCTCCTCAGCTCTCAGCTGGAGGCCCATACTGCAGGTGAAGTTGTCATCAGTCATTCGCATAGAGAGTCTCTGTAGATTTCTATTACTATTGAGTGCTTAAGCTGATAACAGGGTTTATGTTTTAGGGATGGACTAACACGCGCAATGCAGAAGAAGCAGCCACCATTTTGGATTTATATGACAGGATATTTGAGGATGCTTACTTGTTTATGAAGCAGAACCTTAAACCCAAAATGGAACTTTTGGAGTGCAACTACATAATGCAGGTGTGTATCAAGAATAAATGCTGAATTCAGTCAGGAATTGGATAATGTTCTAAAGCTTTTTTTTAACAATAATTATGATTTACTCTTAGTCTGTGAATCTGCTGGAGGGCCTTATCCCAACCAAGGAGACAGGGGGCTTAGCTGGTATCAAACACATGGAGCGTCTCTTTGTCTTCTGTGTAATGTGGAGTCTGGGAGCCCTTTTGGAGTTGGACGATCGTGACAAACTGGAGGCCTATATCAGGGCACATAACAGTTGCATTGATGCACCTGAAACACAGCCAGGGGAGACTATGTTTGAGTACATGGTCAGCTCAAAGGGTACTTGCATTTTATACATTTTATACCACCTTTTTTTTTAAATTTAGTTTTAAGTGATTGATAACAAACTGTGTGTATGGTCATTTATGTTACAGGTGAATGGTGTCACTGGAAAAACCATGTGGGAGAGTATATCTATCCAACAGATCATGTCCCAGACTATGCCTCCATCCTTGTGCCAAATGTGGATAACACAAGAACCTCTTTCTTGCTGGAAACTATTGCCAAACAACGCAAGGTGATTTTGTACATTTTTAATAGATGTGTTTTTCATTAAAAATGCAGTTGTTTATTTTTGTTTAAGGTATATCTGAGAAGGACTTGTTTTGCATATTTTTCTTGTATAGGCTGTATTGCTTATTGGTGAACAAGGGACAGCCAAAACAGTGATGATAAAAAGCCATACAAAAAAGTATGATCCTGAGACAGACCTGTCCAAATCTGTGAACTTTTCTTCTGCAACAGAGCCCATGATGTTTCAGGTAGAATATTTCTTCTGTGCAATATTGTTGTCATTGCTAAATTTTAAAATAGAGTTTGTTTTCAATAGCTTTTTTTTCTTTCCATTACAGCGAACAGTGGAGAGCTACATTGAGAAACGAATTGGCAGTACCTATGGACCCCCAGGTGGACGCAGGATGACTGTCTTCATTGATGATATAAACATGCCTATTGTCAATGAATGGGGAGATCAGGTGTTTATTTAGAGGGTTTTCCTGTATATTTACTATTTCTTGTTCAGTCAGTTGAATTAGAGTAACTGCTGTACTTAACTGCCTAACAGATTACCAATGAGATAGTCCGGCAGATGATGGAAATGAGTGGCATGTATAATTTGGACAAACCAGGAGACTTCACCACTATTGTAGACGTGCAGATACTTGCTGCCATGATTCATCCTGGTGGTGGGAGAAACGACATCCCACAAAGACTGAAGCGACAATTTACTGTCTTCAACTGTACTCTGCCATCCAATACCTCCATTGATAAGATCTTTGGTACCTTGTCCCTAAAATTGTATTTTTTTTTCTGCTTACTGTGTAATAGCTCTCATGAAGCACTTACATTGTTTTCTGATTTTCTCTCTGTACAGGTATAATTGGCGGTGGATATTTCCAGGAATGCAGGAAATTCAAATCTGAGATATCAGATATGGTGATGTGTCTTGTGTCTGCTGGGAGAATTTTATGGCAGTGGACAAAGGTAATCACTCTGAAAATAATGTTAAGTTGATTATAGTGATAGCTTTATTGATAAAGATATGACCTGATTGTATGATTTCACATTAAAGGCAAAAATGCTTCCTACACCATCCAAGTTCCATTACATCTTCAATTTGAGAGACTTGTCCAGGATCTGGCAAGGAATGTTAAACATTAAGGCTGAGGAGTGTGCTGATATTCGTACTCTCTTGGCTCTTTTCAAGAGTGAATGTACCAGGGTGATTGCTGATAGGTATGGTGAAGTTCTTGCACACTGCAGATCCAAAGAAGTATGACAAAATGGCAAAAACTCTTAACTGAAATGTATTTTTCTTTAGGTTTATTTGCTCTGAGGACAGAGAGTGGTTTGAGAAAAATGTAACTCGTGTGATTGAAGAGCATGTTGACCCCAACTTAGCACCAGAACTTCATCCTGAGCCATACTTTGTTGACTTCCTGCGAGATGCCCCTGAGCCCACTGGAGAAGAGGATGATGATGCCTGTTTTGATGCCCCCAAAATTTATGAATTGGTATGACTTTGGTATTTAGGCCGTTTAATGATATGTGTACTGTTGATGTCACCATCATCTGAGCAAATGAATGTTCTTCCAGGTGCCAAATTTTGAGTTCTTATCAGAAAAGCTGATGATGTATCAGGCCCAGCACAATGAGGTCATCAGAGGCTCCAGCCTAGATTTAGTTTTCTTTACAGATGCCATGACTCATCTTGTCAAGGTTAGACTAGAAACCAGTGTAACAAATATACTACATACCCTGCAGCAAAGACTACAGATAATCCTGATTTATTCGAGATATGCCTTCCTATAGATCTCCCGTATCATTCGAACGGACAATGGAAATGCCCTGCTTGTAGGAGTAGGAGGATCAGGGAAACAGAGCTTGACTCGCCTGGCCTCATACATAGCTGGATACAGCATCTTCCAGATCACGTTGACAAGGTAAAAAGATTGAAAAAAATAAAACTACTGTCAGCATTAGTGAGGTAACTTGGAAGAGGATAGTAAAGCTATTTGATAATAGCTAATAATATATTTTGTTTTAAAATGTTAAAATGCAATATTGCTAAATAAGATATGGTATTTCTTCATTATTCCCACAATGGAGAAACATACATCATTGTTATTTCAAGGTTATTCAAACTAACTTGTTATTAACCCAATGCTGATCACTTTTTCACCTTTGAAGGATACTTTATTCTTACACTGCTGTGTTTGTCTTTTCACTAGAACATACAACGTAAATAATTTCATGGATGACCTGAAAGTGTTATATAAAACAGCCGGGGCTGAGGGCAAAGGTATCACCTTCATCTTCACTGACAACGAAATCAAAGATGAGGCCTTCCTGGAGTACCTCAACAATGTTCTTTCTTCTGGAGAGGTGAGGACTTCACTTTGAGAGTGAAAAGCACTGATGTCTGTGAACCCTCAATTCATGATCACCCAAACAAACTTCATCTATATTTAGACAATATAGTTGAGGACTTGCCCATTTATTCTATTGAAACAATAAATCATGTAAGGATTATATTATCATCATTATTATTATTATTATTATTTTTTTTCTGCAATTTTCAGCTTACCAAGTAATTATAAGTTAAGTCCATATTTTGTAAAGCTGATATATTTTTAGGAAAAATATCTCAAAGTACTGCTTTAACTAGTCCTAATCACCTCACTGTAATTTAACTGTGTGCAGGTCTCCAACCTTTTTGCCAAAGATGAGATCCAAGAGATTACCCAGAACCTGATCCCTGTGATGAAAAAAGAGTTGCCTCGTATTCCACCAACATTTGACAACCTTTATGATTACTTCATATCACGGTCTAAGAAGAATTTGCACGTAGTTCTGTGTTTCTCACCGGTAAGTTAAAATTTATTACATCCATAGTCAGTTTTTAACCTACAGTGTGGAATTTTTACATATCAATAAATGTCTTGCCAAACTGGTTCACACACTGTTGATTAAGCTCATCACCACCAGATAAATTTAACAATTTGCCAGTGCTTTTAGTGTGAAATACAGGAGTTGATTTGAGACACAGCAAATGACAGCAATGGATTATGCTTCATTAATGCATCTTATTTTATACAGTGATCACACAAACCCAACATTAGCCAAGTTCCATTCCATTATGTCATCTAGTTTTTTATAGGATTTATATTATGTGCAAATGTAACTTCTGTATATATTGCCAGTCCCGGTGTCAGATCCCAGTCACTCATATTAGATTGCCCAAATCATTTTTCACATTTGCACACTGTAGAGCCTTGTGTACTCTTGTTGACAGGTGGGACAGAAGTTTCGCTCCCGATCTCTGAAATTTCCAGGGTTGATATCTGGCTGTACAATGGACTGGTTCACCCCATGGCCTAATGAGGCTTTAGTGGCTGTATCCAATTATTTCTTGTCAGAGTTTCCCATGGTGTGCTCTGCTGATGTGAAAGCATCTGTGGTAACCACCATGGGTACATATCATGACAAAGTATCCAGCACTTGTGAAAGCTACTTCGAAAGGTATAATACACAGATAATTTATATCTATGAGATCATTGTCAGTTTAGAAACATAGTTGACATGAACTTAAAGTTGTATGTTGTTTGGTCTTTTAGATTCAGAAGAAGAACTCATGTCACCCCTAAATCCTACCTCTCTTTTATAAATGGTTACAAAACACTCTACTCTGAAAAACATGACTACATCAACACACTTGCAGAGCGCATGAATGTTGGTAAGGAAGTAGTGAAACTAAGATATATTATGAAGAGGATCTTATGTGTTACAGTTTTGAAAGGTCTACTTAGGATTTTATAAGATATTACTGATTTACAGGACTTGATAAATTGATGGAGGCAAGTAAGTCTGTGGCTCAACTATCAAAAGACCTTGAAGTCAAGGAAAAGGAGCTGGCTATAGCATCTGTCAAAGCCGACAAGGTAAACAATGTTATATAGACTACTGCCTCCCATGATACTGCAAAAGTGTAAGTTCATTCATTTGTCAAGGGCTTTTCTGCATTTTCATTAAATATTTTTAATTACAGTATAAACATTTGTATCTTGTTTTGTGAATTACATGTCAACAGTGGACATTTATGATATCTCTTATGTGAGACATTTTTTCTGCAATCACAAAGGTGGTGGCAGAGGTAACAATCAGTGCTGAAGCTGCTACCATTGTCAAGAATGAAGTCCAGATTGTGAAGGATAAAGCCCAAAAAATTGTGGATGCAATTGAAAAGGAGAAAGCCATTGCAGAAGAAAAGCTGGAGGCTGCCAAGCCAGCATTAGAAGAAGCTAAAGCTGCACTGAATGTAAGATAATGTGACTTTTTGTGTTGAGTATATTTGGATTTGTAATATATGAAATATATGACTTGATATATTTTGAAAATTTACAGACCATCAAGCCTGCTGACATTGCCACAGTGAGAAAACTGGCCAAACCTCCACATCTGATCATGAGGATTATGGACTGCTGCCTGCTT
>JANJYP010056357.1:0-14062 GCA_024605115.1 Rastrelliger brachysoma
TGTGACATATTTCTTATTATTGTCACAGTGCCCAAGTACCTGTTGACACCACAAGAGTGTTAATCACTAGGACACTGTTGCTACCTTCTGTCACTCAATTATTCAATTCATGTTCAAGTATTTTTACATGTCTCAGTATGTGTCTAGAGGGCATTTTTAAATGATCCTTCATATCTAATGCACATTGTATGCTAATACATGTTTGTTATGGCAGTGATTCTCAAAAAGGNTATCTTTCATATCTAATGCACATTATATGCTAATACATGTTTGTTATGGCAGTGATTCTCAAAAAGGTTAATGCCAAGGACTGACTGACACAGATTAGATCCCCATTTGATAAGGTTTTCTCCCAGGCTACTCCATCTGATTACATTTTTGTTTTTAGATGTTTTGTTAGTTTTGTCAGAAAGTCTATTGAACCCATGGCCAAAATAGTAATCATATGTGTCATTGATGGAATTATATATTTGCATGTTTTTCTTCTGAAACCCTCCTCAAGGACCCTTGGTGGTCCCAGTCCACACTTTAGAAGCCCTGCTATACAGTGTAGGTAGGCAGATAAGTGAAGAGCAGTAACATGCAGTAAGTTTCTGGTGAGGCACTGATCGGTATACCACACTCATTTTGCACTCATCATAAGGTTAGGATATGGCCAATGGAGACACACTCAGAGACATACAGAGGTATTAAAAAGTCATTCCAGTCCATAGTAGACTTATTATTATTAATATTCATCTTCTAAAAAAAATGAAAAAATTAAAAAAGGTTGTAAGATTGTAAGTGTTTATATATTGTTCACATCAGTTTTAAGNGGA
This sequence comes from Rastrelliger brachysoma, assembly GCA_024605115.1. Taxonomy (NCBI): domain Eukaryota; kingdom Metazoa; phylum Chordata; class Actinopteri; order Scombriformes; family Scombridae; genus Rastrelliger; species Rastrelliger brachysoma. The sequence goes on from JANJYP010056357.1 coordinate 819, forward strand.
CATTTACAGAGGTATTAAAAAGTCCTTCCAGTCCTTAGTAGACCTATTATTGTTAATATTCATCTTCTAAAAAAAATGAAAAAATTAAAAAAGGTTGTAAGATTGTAAGTGTTTATATATTGTTCACATCAGTTTTAAGCAAAGCTTGGCTGAGGTTTTGATGTGTAACTTTCCTTAATTTTGACTTCTACCTGTAGTGCCATGTGTGAAGAACTTCTTTGGCCAGAGCCACACCAAAGTGCAGTTAGAGGCAAGCACTCAAGTTTGCTCCACACAGACATTAAATTAAATTTCTGTCTCTTTGTCTCAGTTGGTGAATGTTCAAAATAATGGATTAAACTGGAAATCTTTCAATCGATTGTGGTGATCATTAATTTCTGGGTTGGTAGTATGGTGGTTTCTTGTGCTTTAGTGAACTTGTGTTCATTCTTCTTGTGTTGTCTTGTGTTCATTCTTCTTGTGTTGTCTTGTGTTCATTCTTCGCAGTTCCACAATTCAAACAGCCGCGTTAAGACGTAATTCTTTTGCTGACGTTACAAATTGCTGTGTTAACACGTAATGTTTTTGCTGACATCATAAGACGTACAAATTGCTGTGTTAACACGTTGTAAATCTGTCCGTGTTTGCCATCTTAAGAAGTTATAAATTGCCGTGTTAACAGGTAAAATAGTTGCCGTGTAAACACGGACAGATTTGCCCTTTTAATTCGCACGTCAATTTAGACCTTTTGGCCCCTTCCGCTTTCCATATAACACCGGAAATAGACGCAGCGTGACGAAACATGATGGGCATTGTAAACAAAAGTCAATTTTACTAACCTGCAGAAGGAATGCCGTCTCCAAAGTCTTTCACTTGAGTAAGCACACAGTGTTGCAGCACGAATATATATATTTATATTTAATTATGGTTATAACATGGTATGATATGCTATAATTGTGACATAATCTAAGTTCTCGTTAAACGTAAGGTAACGCCAGTTAATTAATTGAACTGCTATTTTTTGGATCGATTATACCCTAAGCATGTGAGATTTAACCTTGAATGTCAAATTCAACATTTCATGATTAGCTGAACAAGGTGTGCAAACTGTGTGCTAGCTTGCAGTAGCTAGTCCAACTACTTCGTAGTGTAACATTAGCTGAAGAGCTAGCGGGGTAGTCAACTGTGACACAACACTGCTACATTGCTGTTAAATTATTTTAAAGGTAATCTGTTAACTTAACTGAAACTTCATTGTCTCGGTTTACATTAAGAAAATGGCGCTGGTATTATCTTAGGTTTGTGTGATAGCTACCAGCAAAAAGTGACATTAAGTGATTATATCACCTTAATATGAAATTATCCTGTGGTGGAAGGACTATCATTAAGTTAACGTTTAAATACTGGCATAAAAATACCCCATTACGAGTTAAAGTCCTGAATTTCAGAATGTTAATTTGTGCAAAAGTATTTTTCATGTCAAAACGCTGAGTAATGCACAGGTGTGAATAGGAAAAAAGTAGATGTCCCACACACTGGCAGCTTTTCTAACAAAAACAGCAACATTTTGGTCATAGAAATGAATTCACAACATGATTTTCAACATTTTCCAAAAAACTGATGCACGCAGTTATCAAAATAGTGATGCAAATGATATAATCTCTCTAAATGATACAATATTGCAAAAATATTTAACAGACTAATTCATATTGCCTGATTGATGATTGTTAATACAAAGTAGTGGAAAAATACAAAAAAGCAGCAGAGAGGTAAATACTTTTAAATAGACCCAATATATTCCAGCAGCATTCATATACAGTGGTGGAAAACGTTTTTGGACACCCTTAAAAATGTCCACAATCTCAATGTCTCACTTTCCTGTGTTTTGTCTCCGAGGAACTTTCAGATGTGCTGGCTTTATATAGACATGAAGCCTGGCAACAGAAATTGTGTCATGGTACCAGTGGATCACTGGTACAAAAATGACCCAATACTCAAAATTTCTTACGTATTTTTATGGAATCACTTCGTTTAAGTTTTTAATGTCTTTTTAAGATTTGTGTAGAATTTTGACTGTACTAAAATAAATTACACTTGAATACCTGAGAACGATTTTGAATGCAATATTTCAAAATGCATGGGGTGTCTGAAACCTTTTTTCCACCACTGCATTCTTCTATCTGTTGCTCTGCTTACAGATCTCCAGGATGTTGTGTGAAGTCCTGCTCTCATCACTATGGTTCCTTTTTGTCATCTTCTGGGTCGAGACAATAAGTGTGTGGTTGTTTCTCTCGATGTTCTACCAAGACCGGGCGTTTTACCACTGGGGAGATGGGTAAGAGATGTGACCCTTAGGTTTTTCATACCGTCCCTGCATTAGATATATATAACTCTGTTTCCTCCACAAACACACCTTCTGCCACATCTGGAGCTGAAACAGTCAGAAAGTGATTGATTAGTCGATTGGCAGAAAACCAACATCTATGACATTAAATTAAATATATATTTTATTGTATAATTTTAGATTGCTGTTGGACAAAGCAGTCATATTCAAATATACCCACTTTATGGAAACAATAATGTAGATTTTCACTCTTTTCTGACATTTCATGTACCAAACAAATAAATAATAAAGCACTAATCTTATCAGTGAAGTACTGGGAGAGAACAGCGGGTAAAACAAGGTGCACTGAAATATAAAACAAGCCAGTTTTTTTGATAAATCCCAAACTTAGACCTTAAGAGTCCGATGGATGGAAAATCACTTAAGAGCTAATGGGCACTTTCCATAGTGTGTGTGTGTGTGTGTGTGTGTGTGTGTGTGTGTGTGTGTGTGTGTGTGTGTGTGTGTGTAGTTCATGGGTTAATGGAGTCATTATTTTGATGTTACAGGGTATTTACAGATGATCCCGGACAGATGATATACATGTTGAGCAGGTAAGTACTTGATTAATTGACTTTGTTACATTTGTTTTGTAATATGAGCTTCTGTGTGGAAGGTATAATGTATTGTCTGTCTAAACAGAGTTGATACTCACATACAGAGAGAGATGCAGACCTGAGACAGAAGAAGATGAAGAACTCCGCTGTTAAGGACTCTGAATAGATGACTGCTGCAATTATGTGACTGGAGATGAAAAGCAGTAGCTGTTCTTCTTTGCACTGACTGCCTTGCACACTGATGTGCACAGTCCTTTTTAACATAGGTAAATATAGGAAGTCCACTAAGTGGTGGAGAGTTGCAGCATGAACACAGAAGATCTTCTATGAAGTGTAAAATAAAAACCACCATTGCTGTAACATTTATATTTTCACTTTCACCTTATGAGGGTAGCTAAATGAGCAAAGCAGAAGATGCTATACTGTAGGTTACAGTGGCTGATTTCAGTGCATTTCTCTTTTATTCCATTAGACTACATTTTGTGACTTTCACTGAGATGGTGTTTGATCATGCTGCCCTTCTATGCAAGTAAAGGTGTTGCTAATCGCAGCTCTATTTGATGTGACCACAAATGGAGGATGACTTACTGTTGGGGTCTATGCGATAGGTTTTTAAAAATGTCCATTTTAAAACATAAATATGGGTTTATGATGTGATCTGCAAGTTTACAATACTTTTCACAAAATAACCATGAAATATATGAACTCTAAACAGGATCAGCACGCAGTAACATTTTTATTTTGTGCCTAAAATTGGAAAGTAAAACTTGAAGAAAATGTACTCTATAATAGGAATACTTTCTCAAAACATCTTCTGCACAATGAATTAAATAAAAGTTTATTTTTATTTGCAAGCTTTTCAGATTAATAATCTGTCCAGAGATGGTTGTATTCATGTTTGCTCTCTGTCATATAAGGAATTTGCTTCAGTGTAAAGTTTTGGTTTCAATTTGTATCTGAGGCAAAGGTTATGTTTTGTATGAATGTACTGAATAAATTCAAGTATTTTCAAGCCATGCCTTTGTTGAGTATTAAAGGATAAGAGTCACAGTTTTTCTACTTTATCTGGAAACAAGAGTCAGCTGAACATTCAAACAGTGAATTCACCATGCTGTAATCATTCTGTTTATACAATCAAGTATATCTTATCTTATACTGGCTATAAAAGATCACCTTCAAATATGCTTTCAACGAGAACAAAACCCACAGCGTTTCCACATTTTGAACAAAAAATGAGAAAGTCAATCTGAAGCTTGTATGAGGCTCCAGCAGTCTGAGTTAGTCATATGATCAACTTGATACCTACATTTTACTTTCTATACATAGCATCGAATTCCCCCTCTGTGTGTCCTTGTACAGTGTTTCCTTGTTCAACTGCAAGGGGGAGGATAGTAAGACAGAGTGGGACTTTAAACTAAAAAGACTAACAGTGAAAGATATTTATTTGACTTACTTGGATGGTTGAAGTTTCATATTAGTCTCTTAAACTTTTAAGTGCATTTTTGCACAGAGGGAGGACAGTGGATTTACTGTATACTGTAAATGCATTGTGAAGGGGTCAGTGTGATCAGAAGGAATGATAATGAAAAGAAAAAAAAGTTCATTTGGGCACCTGAGACCAAATTGTAATAAAATAAAAATGGTTTCCAAGAGAATTGAGTATGTTTTTTTAAAGACAGATTTATCAAATTGATGAACATATCCTTTAAGTTATCCCATGCCACAGCAGCAGGGGTCGCTCATAGTAAATTCGGGCTCTTCAGGTTTGAAGTTCCGGGTCACATCCTATCCTGCCGGGACAAAATAAAGCACTAACACTTCAGTACTCTTTCTGATGGCAGGTCACATTTAACATTTGCATGTGGCTTTATTCTTTTTTATGGACTGGACGGCTTTGTGTTGATTATTAGTAAAAAACAAGAAGTTTGCTCTCAGTTGTGAGCACTTTGTGATCAACATGGCTCCAACAATTCAGACACAAGCTCAACGAGAAGACGGCCACAGGTAAAAAAAAAAAAGAAAGAAAAAGCTTCGTCAAGTTAGTTAGCTGGTTGTTAACGAGTTAAAATTACAGCAGCGAGTCTTTCTCATTATATGTAAATTTAGTAAATTGTGCATAATGTTAAGAAAAATGATGATAATAAAGTTACCTCAATGCTAACCCGCTCGCTACGGTAACTCACCATGATATAACACTAAGCTACATAAGCTGTCTTCTTTGAGATTAAATTCGCAGTAACTTCACAAATCAAACCGCTAACGATGTGTTATTGATAAATGTAACATTAATGCAAGTTAGCCAAACGATGGTACCCATTACGGAATACAAAATTTAGTTTTCTACTGTCAGCTAAATATAATAAATATGGCAGTGTTTAAGCTGAAATACCCATATAATCTTGTATTTTGTGATGAAATAAATGGTCAATATTTTTAAAGAATATGTGCAGTACAAGTGCAAACGGGGGCCGAGTCTCTGATGATGAGTGGATACCTCACATAAACATTAGGGCCTGCCTGATACTGTGTTTGTAGGGCTGTTGACATGTCTACATTAAGACGTGATGTTGGTATTTACAAGTTACAAGGTGTATAGATAGTTGAAAAATTAAACAAATAAAAAAACAAAAGATTGCCTAAATGTGTTATATTCTAGATTCCTCTAAGTTCCTCCACAGTTTGTCTCGTTGACAGCTTTGAGCACTGATAAGGTTGTCACCTAGAATGGTTTTCAATAGACAGGTGTGCTATGTTAATAGTTTATCAGGATGCGTTCTTGCCTTCTTAATGTGTTTCTCAGTTGTGTTGTGTCAAGGTATTGTTCATTTGTAGCAAATGGGTCCAAATTTAGAAAACCAAATTTGGAAACTATCATTACTTTCCATTGAAATGATGTCACTGTGTAGCAGTATTTCATGAGAGAAGGTAACAACTTGTTTAACAAATGGTTACTTTCTCTTTCAGTCGGCAGTCATCTCACAGAACAGTCCCAGAGAGGTTAGTAGATTAAATAAATATTTGCTGTTGTGTACAAATATTTAATGTTTTTCTCCACTGAAGTGGTACTAAGGTATGTGGGAATTACTTTTTTTTTTTTTTTTTGTCTCCTTCCTTTACTCTCATGACAGGTCAGGAGTGGTGTGTCGGGTGAAATACTGCAACAGCCTGCCTGACATCCCCTTTGACCCAAAATTCATCACATACCCATTTGATCAGCACAGGTAAAGACGCTCACCCAGCTGTCACCTTATCCGTTATGCATCGATTAGATAAACACGGACGCCGCTTGACTTATTTTCTTTTGTGGCAGGTTTGTACAGTATAAAGCCACCTCTCTAGAGAAGCAGCACAAGCATGAGCTCTTGACCGAGCCAGACCTCGGGGTCACCATCGATCTCATCAACCCAGATACCTATCGCATAGACCCCAACAGTAAGTCATCCTCAAATCCTTTATAGGAACAATATCCAAGTATTAAAGTCTGTGAAACTTAAACCAATCTTTTTAAATTCTTAGTAATGTTGGACCCCGCTGATGAAAAACTGTTGGAAGAGGACATCCAGGCTCCATCAAGTTCTAAGAGGTAAAACTACAAAATATGCCACTGTATGTCGTCCCAGATCCGTTTGTAGATTTTTCTTTTGTAAACCTTTCCTCCTTCTTTTAAAGGTCACAGCAACACGCTAAAGTGGTGCCATGGATGAGAAAGACCGAATATATTTCCACAGAGTTTAACAGATATGGCGTCTCCAATGAGAAAGTGGAAGTCAAGTAAGTTAGATAATTATGTTAAACTTGGACTCCTCTAATATTAGAAAGTTGCATGATTTTGTGTGTGTAACCTAAACCTAAATGTGTTGTCTTTTTTAGGATTGGAGTGTCTGTCAAACAGCAGTTTACAGAGGAAGAAATCTATAAGGACAGAGACAGTCAAATTTCTGCCATTGAGAAGACATTTGAGGATGCACAGAAATCAGTGAGTAAAAGCATTATATGGCAATACAAGCAGTGTTTTAACTACAAAGCATATTTGCATTTGTGAGTTTCTGTGTAAAAATATTAGTAATAACCATAAATTCATTCTATGTTTATGCAAATAACTTATTTTCTATACACTACATAATGCCTTCATACTGGCCCAATCCCATTTTCTAGCACTTGGTTTCAAGTTCAAGACGCCCCTCCATGATTAAGTGAGAAGTGTTAGGTTGAAATCTTACCCTACAAAATGGGACAGCACTTAGTGTAGCGATGTGTTCACCTACGTTACGCGCAGCAATGGTGTAGGAGCCAATTTCAGATGTGGAAAAGCCGGTGTTGGTACAGACACCAGCCCCAGCGGTTATGTTACCCGTTGCCATGAGTAACGTAAAGATAGAAACCGGAATAAACTGTTCAAAAGCCGTCATACATAATCATCCTAATTTGCGTTAGCCTACATTAAAAAAAACAACATGAGACGCTCTTGAAGGTCTCCCAGTAGGTAATCATGTTTTAACAGTACAGTACAGTAATCAGTTGTGCCTACAGCAAACTTTAAAAAAGATGCATGTTTAATTGAGTTAAGTATGCACCTGACCTCCCTCTGATTGAAGGGGTGGTTTTAAGGGATCATGAGCACTTCCTCTTGCTCTTGAAACCAATGGGACACACTACCCCCGCAAAACCGAGTGCTAGCAGAAAAATGAGTGGAAGTGATTGAAATGGGACAGAGCCACTGATTTATATCAAAGAAGAACTTTGATATTTCCTTTTTTTTTGGCGCACAGTACTTATTTTTGCTATCTTTTCCTCTTTTCTATTGTTCTCAATATATTTCATGGATTTAATGTAACAAGTTTTTCACTGTCTTTCCAAGTTGGCCTAAATCTGTCTTGTTTATTTCTCTATAGATTTCACAGCACTATAGCAAACCCAGAGTTACTCCTGTGGAGGTGCTGCCTGTGTTCCCAGACTTCAAGGTAAGCTAGCTACTTGTACAAAATGATATGGCACTTAATTTACTGACCTTTTTAAAGTTTGTTGATTTTTTTTTTTTTAATTCGTGAAGTGTCTAGTTGCTCCAAAATCTTCATGGTAATCACTGGCATTTTGTGGGTTAAGATCTTTTTTTTTTTTTTGTATGCCGTTTCCCCAGATGTGGATCAACCCATGCGCTCAGGTCATCTTTGACTCTGATCCTGCACCTAAAGACATATCAGGACCAGCAGGAGTGGAGATGATGTCTCAGGCCATGATCAGGTATCTACAAAATATGTGTTGTTGTTGCTGCTATGTGTAACAACAGCGACATTGAGCATAAACATTAATTTACTTCTCTTACTTGCAATACAGAGGTATGATGGATGAGGAAGGAAATCAGTTTGTGGCCTACTTCTTGCCCAATGAAGAAACACTTCGCAAGCGCAAGAGAGACTTTGAGGAAGGCGTGGATTATATGGCAGAAGATTTGTAAGTAAAAAAAAAAAAAAAATCACATCAAGTTTTTATCAGTTTAATAATCACTTTTCCTGCTTGTTACATTTTACAGTAACAATCAAATTTCTATGTTTCAGGTACGATTACAAGATTGCAAGAGAATATAACTGGAATGTGAAGAATAAAGCCAGCAAGGGTTATGAGGAGAATTACTTCTTTATCTTCAGAGATGGAGATGGTGTTTACTACAATGAGCTGGAGACAAGGTAACATCAGAAGACACTCTTTAGTTGTTGCACCCTGTTATAAAAAGGATAGCATACACTTCAAAGGGAAATACTAGTGTTGTTTTAGAAGAGTGTTGTAGTTTCGATATTACTTGTAATGTACAAAACAAATATAAGATTACTTCCGCTTCACTAAGATAGTTTGGGCATTCATAGAGAAGTGTGTGGCCGTGTCCTGTGACAGCTTTTGTTGTGATCTACAGAGTGCGACTGAGCAAGAGGAGAGCCAAGGCTGGAGCACAGTCAACTACAAACGCTGTGCTGGTGTGTAAGCACAGAGATATGAATGAGAAGGAGCTTGAAGCCCAGGTGAGTGTTAAGTTCCTCCTTTTTTTTGTTTTTGGATATTGCACTTAATCATGTATTACTTTTTTAAAGTCTTTCAGCATGTACTGAAAGCATGAACTTTCACTGTATTCAATTGATTGGTATATGGAATAATTTAAGTGATGATTAGGTTAATGAGTTATTTAAACAAAATATACTATGTATGATAAAACTTAAGGTGTACAGAAAATCATAGAGAAAAGATGTAATATTAATTTTTAAAAACATTTCTACTTAAAATACAAATTTAAAGTGGCACTGGTTTGGGTTTTGTGAATATAACATTTACGATAAGTGCCATGTTTCATGTGTCTGTATTGTATTGCTTTTTACAAATATGGCTCAACCTATCAAATTTGAATGTCTGTAATAGCTTAAATTCCTAGTCATTTTGTGGACAGCAGTGTGGTAATAATGACATTTGCTTTATTGTGATATTTTAGGAAGCACGCAAAGCTCAGCTGGAGAACCATGAGCCAGAAGATGAAGAGGAAGACATGGATAAAGACATGCAGGATTCCGGTCAGTTTTCTACCACTGCAACTTTCATCATTTTTTACTGGTTTGACTACTTACTGTTCCATACTAGTGCTGTGTCAGCTACATTTTTCCTGATCTGCATTGCTGCTTTTTTATGTGATACTTAAATTGTTTTCTGCAGGTGATGACAAAGAGAAAGGCAGCGGCAGTGAGGCAGAGAACTCCGGCAGTGACTCTGATCGGGATGATGAAGACAGGGAACAAAGGGGAGAAGACGACGACGACGATGAGGACAGGGGGGCTAAGAGAAGGAGGAAAGCAAGCGGCAGTGGCAGCGAGAGCGGCGAGGACAGGGCCAGGGAAATGCGAGACGAGGAAGAGATCTTTGGGAGTGACGACGACAGCGACGACAACGAGCCCAAGAACTCAGCCAGGAGCAGCGGGGACGAGGGCAGTGGAAGCGACGATGAAGGAGGCAACAGAGGAGGCAGCAGGAGCGGCAGTGCTTCTCCAGCACACAGCGACCGCAGCAGCGACCATTCAGAGGCCCGGGCACAGAGTGGAAGCGGAAGTGAGAGAGGCTCAGACTCCAGTGATGCCAGTGACAGCGAATAATATCTGTGGTCTGGACAGCGTGAAGATGGCCCGACCTTACCTGTACTTTCACTTCCAAATATGGCAGCACTATGCCTTTTTACTAGTGCAGTCTGGGGCTGTAGTCTCTTGATGATTACAAATATGAAAAATAGAAATTTGTGTGTGAGATGCTCATTACTTTTGGACTGGTGACATCTCCCTTTATTACAGTTTTTATTTTTAGATTTAGCTCACGCGCCAGTAGCTGTTTGTACGTCATTCTTCTGTTTTGTTTTTTTTTTTGTCTGTCAGATATTTAGTACAAGATCATGTAAAACAAAAAAAAGTCACACGTCATTGTTTTATGGCTTTGAAACTGATCAATAAAATGCAGGTGATGGTTTTTTTAAGAATCTGTGTTCCTTCTTTTTCCTGTTTGAATTGTTTGTGTTTCAAATCAGCCCGTAAGGCACAGCAGTGTCTCTGCACCTTTTTGGAATAATTTTTAGAAAATTAGATTACTTTGGTTTCAAGCACAGTTGATAATGTTAAAAATACAATGAAAGATTCATTGTTCTTGCCCAAACTAAAAGGTTCTAATACAAAACTGACAGATTTCTACTTGGTTGCATACAGAAAGCCATTTAATAACAAACAACAATCACAGTTGATATATTTTACATAGAAACAGACATTTTGAAGATTTGGAAGATGCACATTCAGCGGAAAAATGCCAGCTGTTTCTTCAGCCATTCCTCAGACAAGTCATCAGCATTTCTTGTCTCGAACACCTCAGAGTAAAGCAAAAAATGTCACATGCAAAATCTGAATATGATAGCATAACATTTGAAACAAGTTCACAATATTTAAATTAACAATCACTACTCGGGCCAATTGTTGATAAAGTGGAAGTAGAAAAATCAAAAGAACAAAACATTTAAACCTGCAAAACACTCTGGTAGTAACTGAGGATGTGACTCTACAGCCAAAGGGATAATGCAGGTATCATTTTTCCCATGTTGACTCATTTAAGCACAGTGATTGAGATTTACAATGAAATATGGGTCATAATTTAGAGGTAATTACCTTTGTGAGCTCTGCAGTTTGGACCAGTTGATTCTTGCTGCCTGCGTACATCATCTGTTGCTCTGGCTTACATCCTGTCAAATTAAATACACAAATAGACCTCAATAAATGCAATATACATGACATTTATCACTGCTATAAATGTTTAGAAACATTTCCACACACGAGGAGATGTTGATTTGTGTTAATTTGACAGGTGACTTTTTACAGATGACCATAATATTACTTACCCACTGGACTTGAGAATATGAAACACAGAGGGTAGGACACCCTACCATCAGCATGGACATATTTGTAGCTGTACGCAATGAATGTGCATCGTTGTCAAGGAACTCAAATTATAAGACATAACACTAACTGCAGTCTGCTACCATTTCAATACAGCACTTGACAATTTTATTTATTTATTTTTTTTATAAATGTGAAGTCTTTGCATTTTGACATTCAATAAGGATATCTGGGTTGCCGCTCTGGGAGTTCCTCTCTTAGTTCATCCAGTGAGATGTCCTGAAAGACAAGGTCGAGTCTTAAGCAACTTTAAATACATAATGTAACAATCTGAAAATCTATTAAAAAAAAAAAAAACTTGCCTCATATTCCTCCTCAAGGATGACGAGTTGTTTCCCCATGTCGATTTTCACTGTGCAAAAAGAATAATTAGGCTTTTACTTCTGTTTTGTTGATGTAGTAATGTTTATGCATATGTTGAAACAAACATGTTAGAGTTGAGATTTACAAGTAAACCTTATTCATAAGCATGCGATACTTACTTAGTATTGCGGCATTGTTGGTTTCCTTTCGAAATCTGAACTTTTTCAGTTTATCTTTGAGACTTTCATCCACTTCACACACAACCAGAGAGCTTGACTGCAATATGAAATAGAAACATATTAGTAGAGCCAAAAATAGAAATAAAGAATGTGGATAAGAGACAGCAACTCTATGCAGATGTGGAGGTCTCTATCCACCTCGCGCTGAAGCATTAAACATTCATGATACTAGTCTGACATATTGAGGGCAGGAAATGTTTTTGCTGCAACATGCAAGAATGTAGTTTCCTGTTTGAAAATGTAAGGAGGTGGCTGACTTGTGTCGTAAGGTTACAGAAAGACATAATACAATATATAGACACAAACGTATAAGTATTAATGACTGAAGTAAATTTAATTCAGTAAATTTCAACAGATAAGCAAAATATTTCATACAATTGCATCAGTTTCACCTACCATTCTCAAAAGAGCCTTTTCCGCCTTCCTGTCTTCAGGGTGACGGCGCCTTGCTGAAGTGGTTTACGACTGACAGCGACTTTTGGACCATCAAGCTCCTCAGTAAGATGAAAGGGGGAGGGCACACACACACAGTTAGAGCGAGCATTAGTGATGCTTCCTCTTTTGACAAACGCAAGATGACACCATCTGTTACTTCTTATATAATGCATAAAGAAAAAAAAAACATCAAATTTGGCATGGCAGAAGAGATTGTTTTTCACTTGAACACTGTAACACTATAATTTGAAAATGACATAGATTCATCTCCCATAATGTGGTTTACCAGTATCACTCTATTATGGGAGTTTTTCTACTGTTGGAGAGGGTTACATTCACTTCCTGTTAATTCAAAAATAACTGGCATTACATTGTGTGAAAATCTGCAGATGTAGAAAAGTTTGCCTTCTCTAAATATATTTGTTTGCATGATTTATGCTAATTTATTTTATGTATGCAATTTGCTGTAAAGCACTTGGTTTTACTAATTGGCTGAAAGGTACTATATAAATATAGTCATTATTTTATTACTATAATTATGGTTATCGTTATTATTTTAATAATTAGTTGATCATCAGAAATTGAGTGGGTTATTCAGTAATGAGGACACAGAACTGAAGACACAGAAACCTCAGCTGCACAGGAAGGGTGTGTTTGTTTAAGCAATAAAAGTAATTTGCTTTAGGTAACATCTGCAAAATTGTAAAATACAAAAGCCAGACATTTGTTATTGGCTTCTCAAATGTCAGGATTTGCTGCTTTCAAATCTAATGGTATATTTGGATTCCTGTATAACGTAAATATAAAATGTAAATATATAGATGTATGTCTTGTATCAATCTACGTTCATTAACCCTTTGATACGCAACATGGGTCCAAAGTGACC
>JANJYP010056359.1:0-11454 GCA_024605115.1 Rastrelliger brachysoma
ATTTGGATGTTTCAAATTAAAACTAGTCAAATTGAAAGTAATTTATTAATTAATAAATGTTGGTTTAATACTGAGGATTATGATTGAAAGTGCTCAAAGAGGATACATATTGAAGGTTAAATATTCCCTCTCTATGTGCGACGTCGACACATTTTAAAGAAACACCTCACGTCAAGTACCATACGTCTATAACATCACGTAACATAACTCGTAATCATTCCCTGTGACATGAACGACGAGACTTTTATAAACAGATATGTGCAAGACGAAGTGAAGCAAATGAGGCATGAATCATTGTCTTGGATTTCCCAGTTTTCCCTTTCCTTTTTTCCTGGGTTTTTCAAAAGCCGCAATCCCTCCCATTACAATCAAAGCCGCCACATCCAACAGCAGATTAATGGGAGACTTCCTCTACATTGCTTCACACAGTGGTAATTCATCTTAATTGTGATACATTCCTTCTGGCTGCGCTCCCGGCTCTCCAGATGCACGGCGTCTGTTTGACAAATAAATCCTCTTACAATGTCTTCAAAAAGCTTTAAGTTCTCGCGCTTTAAGAGTCCTCCCGGTCAAAGGTTTTTTTTTTTTTTTGGTTTTTTTTTTAAAGGTCAAAGATCCGACACATGCTGGTCAACATCTGTCCGCAGCTGGTTCTGAATTTCCAAGCTCAAAGTGTCAGGCCTTGAAGTTAGGGTAGGTTTAGAGTGAGTAGGCCTATAGCTCATGTAAAAATACTCCTGTGATTCGTAACGAGGACCGTTTGGCTTTCCCGTCGCCTTTCCTTCTTCCTCTCCAGTCTCACTTTCCAGCAAATGACGCTCGACGCCAGGAGGAGCAACCCTGACGACAGCAACACCAGGCCGAAGTAGGAGATGGTGGAGCCGTGTGAGTTGAAGCTGTAAGCCACGGCGGTGACGACGATGCCCGCGATGAGCACCACGACGCCGAACGGCACCGTGCAGCGGTAACACGACAGCTCCGCCCCACCCGTCGCCGCGGTCAGCTGCACCTCGTTGACCAGGGGGATGTTCACCGACGTCACGCCCGATATGGGACGCTCACTGTTGTTGGCTTTCTCGAGGGTCGCTGGCGTTCTCATGGTGTCTTTATTAGCTTCTTCTGGCATTGCAGGATCCAATAGCCTCTTTTTTTTTTTTTTTTTAAACAACCGCAGATGGTTCCTCGTGTGTTGCCTCGTTACCTTTCTCCTCTCTTGTTAAGGTCTCCCAGTCTACGTAAAAGAAAAAAGAAAGCACTCATTATAAAAGAGCGGGAAGCAAGGGATAAAAAGGTCAAACTTGTTATTGAACACTGGACGCAGGCATTGAAGCAAGGGGGAATAAAAACGAAATTGAAAAAACAATCTCGCAGATGCTTTTTGTTAGAATTCAACACCACATTTCACAATTCATACACAGCTTCCTGACCACCACATGGCGATTTAATAAACCCGAGTAACCCTCTTTGCACAATCCAAAGCCGCCTTCTGACCCAGTCAGAGGAGCTGTCTGAATGACGCAGGACCACTCAGCCCAGCACGAGCTGAGACATTCCCTGGAGAGCGCAGGATATGACATTACAAACTGCTCCGTGAAATGCGAGGAGCTTCGAAATCACCAGCAATTTCACAAGCACTCATTCTTCCTTCACCACCCCCCCCCCCCATCTCCCCTCATCTCCCCTCGTCTCCCGGCCCCCACCCTCGTCTCTCGTCGGTGTCTATAGCGACGATTGAGTGACAATACACAGGTCCTCCCAACACCTCCCAAACCACTTTTTCAGTAGAGGAACCGCATTTTTCTTTTCTTAGAGTTATGAAAAGATGTTTTAGAAGACCACTAAGAACAAATCCTCTGTTTAAACTTTAAATAAAAAAACTTTAAAAATCAGATTTTAGATCAGGTATTTCATGTTTTTTCATTAGAGGAGCAGCGTTTTCACATTACAAGGTTAAGGTCAATGGTCAAGAGATACCACTAAGATCAAATCCTCGTGTTTAAAGTTTAAAAAACACAATTATTTATAAGATTTTAGATCACATATTTCATTTTTTTTATCATTAAAAGAACATCATTTTCATATTGTAGGGTTATGAAAAGGTGGTTTAGAAGACCAACATAGGTCAACACATACCAGTAAGAGCAAATCCTCTGGTTAAAGTTTAAAAAAATATTCATATTTATAAGATTTTAGAGCGGGTATTTAAACATTTATTCATTAAAGGAACATCATTTCTTTTGAAAAAGTGGTTTAGAAGTCCAATAAGGGTGGAGAGCTATGACTAAGAACAAAAAAACATTAAAAAAATGTTTGAAAAATTAAGATTTTAGATCAAGTATGTCATCTTTTTTTCACCAGAGAAGCAGCATTTTAGCATTGTGGAGTTGTGTTCAATGGTTGAGAACTAGCACTAAGAACAAGTCATCTGTTTAATGTTTAAAAATATACATATTATTAAGATTTCAGAGCAGGCATTTCATCTTTTTTCAATAAAGAAGCATAATTTTTCTTTTGAGAAGGTGGTTCAGAAGTCCAGTATGGGTGAAGAACTACCATTAACAACAAGTCCTCTGTTTAAAGTTCAATAAAATGTTTAAAAAATTAAGATTTTAGATCAGGTATTTAATCTTTTTTCATTAAAGATGCATCATTTTTCTTAAATAGAGTCATATAAAGGTGATTTAAAAGTCCAATAAAGGTGAAAAGCTACCTCTAAAAACAGATTCTTTGTTTAAACTTCAATAAAGTGTTTTAAAAATTAAGATTTTAGATCAATTATTAAATCTTTTTTACACTATGGAGCAGCATTTTAGCATTATAAAGTTATGAAAAGGTGGTTTAGAAGACCAGTAAGGGTGAAGATCTACCACTAAGAACAAATCCTCTGTGGTTTTTTGGGGTTAAATTTGGAAGTTTGGCAACTTTAAAATGATATTTTTACACACATCGTTGTAAATTTGACTCTTTTTAATAAATAATTTCTGTTGGAGTGATGATGCACCGGAGCCATGAGTAAGTATTTCTACTCTGCAGCCCTGCGGGGCGTTCACTTGCTCTCAGGATTTTTTTTTTTTTTTTACCATATTGGAAAATTACTGACTCATCTTCTCGAATTTTCGCTCTTTTGTTGTGACATACTGGTGTCATTTACATCTTCAGGGGATCAACCATCTTTATTTGAACTGCTTACACAGCTTTAAGGAGGTCGTTTTAAGTCAAGCTGTAATGATAAATCGATAACTATTAAATTAATCCGCAGCTATTTTGTTAATTGGTTAATCATTTTGAGTCATTTGTTAACAAGTAAAAGTCCAAGCCTTTTAAATATGAATATTTTCCAATTTCTTTTAGTTTTATGTGATAGTTAAGTGAATATATTTGGATTATCGGGACAAAATAAGACATTTTAAGGCGTCACGTTGGATTTGAATCAAGATTTTTCACTATTTCCTGACTGAAAATTTAAAGAAAAAAATGAGAATAAAGATTAGTCACACGCCTCAAAAGTTGCAAACAAGCACTTTATATTAAAAAAAAAGGAAATAGAACCTTTATACATAGCAGAATAGATTGATTTTCTGATTAAATTTACTTAATCTGCTTGTAAAAACTGAGTATTACGCAATAAAAGATATGTTTCCATGTACAGTAATTGTAATATATTGAATTAATTTTACTACATAATTGCACCTTTAAAGCTCCAAGAAATGTGTGTATTAGATTAAATGTAAGACCTTATTTATTTAGCTTAACATGTGTCGAAAATGATTTTAAAAAGTCAGAAATCAGTGAGTTAAGTGTCCAGATTTTGTTTACATTTGATCAAATAAACAGTTAAAGCACAAAAAAACATGATAAGATAGTGATTTACATTTATATAAAAGAGAAAAAACATTCAATTTTCATATTTAAGAGACTCAATTTAACATATTTTTTGTCTTTTTTGCTTAAAAAATGTCTTAAATCATCAACTTATTATCATAAATTTGATTTAATTTGCTCCATTAATCCATAAAATGACTAAAACCTCGCAGCTCTAGTCGCATGTTTGGACACACTGTCTCATTCAAGCCAATGGGGGGAGAGCGTGTCCAAACTTTTGGCTGGTACTGTATGTTAAAAGTTTTGTTTACAGTGTAACTGAAGACTGGGCTAACGTTGTGAAAGCTAATTAATCTGCGCCACCGACATAGAAACTATAAAAATAACTGACTTTATTTGGACACTGTATTTAGTGACAGTAATGTAAGAAGAAGAAGGACTTCTGTAAAACCCTTACATTTGAATCTTATAGAAGTAAAATTTCACAAGCTTAATCTACTTAAAGTACTAAAATGAAGATATAAATTTGAATATAACCTGAATATTTCATAAAATCCTGCTTTTAAACAAAACTTAAATAAGAAAATAGATGCAAAACAAGCCAAATTCATATAAATTACCAAAATAAAAGCACAGATTTACCATAAAATAAGGCATAACCTGTATACTTCATAAAAATATAAGTAAATCATGCATTTAAATCTTATTTAAATAAGAATACACAAGTATTATGAGCCAATTTCACATAAAATACCAAAATAAAAGCGCACATTTTACATAAAATAAGGAACAACCTGTACACGTCATAAAATATAAGTAAAAATCATGCATTTAAATCATACGTTTGTGTTTTAAGTATTGAAGTATCACCATCTATATTCTGTATAACTAGTTCTTTAGTATGGTGTTGTTACATGTAATTAAGTATTTAGGCACAATTTGTACTTTTAATTTGGTAATTTAAGTAAATATAGCTGCTAATACTGCTACACTTTTACTAAATCCTGCTTTAATATGCAGGGTTTTGATTGTAATAGAGTATTTTTACAGTATGCTAATGTGGTACTTTAACTCAAATAGTTTTTTTTCTGTAGGTCACAAAATGTGGTGGTTCACCAAATAAACTGTAACACCTGTGTTTATAACTAAAGTAGCCTAATTAGCACCACCAGTTGAAGTTCAGCGTCTTAATATATATATATTTTTTGCAGTAGTACAGTAGTAGTAGTAGTAGTAACAACCTAGACATGCTCATGCTAAGAAAGAAAGAAAGAAAGAAAGAAAGAAAGAAAGAAAGAAAGAAAGAGAAGTTTACCTCAGAGAAGTTTTCCATGTCGCTCCTCTGCTGCTGTGAAACTCGCCTCATTAAAACATTCAGTCAGATTCATGTAATTAGGAGTGAAAGTTGTTTGCCTCTCTCTCTCTCTCTCTCTCTCTCTCTCTCTCTCTCTCTCTCTCTCTCTCTCTCTCTCTCTCTCTCTCTCTCTCTCTCTCTCTCTCTCTCTCNCTGACTCCCATTCATGAGGCTCGTCCCCCCCTGTCAGTGAGTCCTCAGGTTGGGAGCTGCTGGTCAGACTGCCATCCTCATTCACAGCAACTATTTCAAGTATCGATGACTGAGCCGTGAAGCTCACAGCAGGCACCAAACACTCCTCTTCCGGTTCAGCTTTTCACAATAAAATCGTCTAACTGCAGTAACTTTCAGATGGATTCACTGGTGCTCAGTTTTAAAGGGTAATTACGGCTGTTTTCTAAATATTTTTACTTGTTGACAAATCTCATATTAACAAATACTTAAAACAAAACAAAACAACTTTTTAAAAATAACATTAAAGGACTATAATCAACAGTAAATGTGTCACTGTTGTCACTAATGAAGGTCAGTAATGTATTACCTGCTATTATAACATTTAATATAACATTTCACTCTCTTTCTATACATTTCTTCCACTTTTTCAACTTTTAACAACTTTAATAAAACTAATTATTTTATATCTTCTATGTCTGAAAAAGCAATCTGGGCCTGCTCTGGTCTTTTGGTCTATTTGGCCGACACTTAAATCCAAAGCAAATGTTCAAACTTGATTGAAACAAGAGCAAAAAAAAAAAAAAAAATTGGACATGCAACCCTCTTAAATCATTTTTTAAAAAAGTGTGTTTTGTATAATCGTGAAGGTAAAAAGTTCAGCATTCAAAATCTCTCAACATCAACCAGTCTAACATTTTACATTTACATTATTTACCCCCCCTCCCCTTTCACTGTGGGAATTCACGCTGTTGCATAACTCTGATTATCTCACGCTAACACATGTGAACTTTTTTTTTAGTCATGTCGTCTCTCTCTCTCTTTTTTTTTTTTTTTTCTCCCTGAGTCACAATAACACGTTTTTCAGCGGGGTAATGTCACGCTTAGCTGCTTGCAGGAATTTCAAAAACCCCTCCCATGACAAACACACAAGTGACAGAGCGTGACATCTGTCTGAGGAGGTTCACTGTTTTACTTTATAACAAACCAGAAACACGAGAATTACCAGTCAAATGATCATATATCTCAGGATTTTAGAGGTTTATCTAACCCCAGTTGTAACTTTAAAGACTGATGGATGTTTCTTCACTTGTAACATCCTTTACTTTAATACTGTAATGTTAACAAATACTAGTAAAACCCTACATTTGAATCCTGTAAAAGCAAAAGTATCACCAGTTAATTCTACTTAAAGTACTAAAATTAAAGTCCAAATTGGAACAAAGTCTGAAAACTTTGTAAAATACTTCATTATTACAAATTAAAATCCTGCTTTTAAACTCATATTACACTCACAAATTCACATAAAATACCAAAATAAAAGCACAGAATAGATCATAATGTGTATACTTAATGAAATATATAAGTAAAAAACATGCATTTAACCCTCCTGCTGTCTTACCAGGTCAAATTGACCCCATTGGTTCTTTCTTTCTTAATCTCCTTCCTTCCTTCCTTCCTTCCTTCCTTCCTTCCTTCCTTCCTTCCTTCTTTCTTTTCCTTCCTTCCTTCCTTCTTTTCCTTCCTTCCTTCCTTCCTTCCTTCCTTCCTTCCTTCCTTCCTTCCTTCCTTCCTTCCTTCCTTCCTTCCTTCCTTCCTATTAAAAGAACACCTATTATAGTTTTCCAAGTCATTCAGATGTCTGGATTTTATTTAAATTGTGTCAGGTAAACAGTTAAAACACAAAAAAAGATGGTGAAATAGTACTATACACTTACATGAAATAGAAAAAAAACACTAAATATTCACATTCGAGAGACTCAACTAACAGAATTTTTGTCTTTTTTTTGCTTGAAAATTGACTTAAATGACAAACTTTGATGATTAAAGTTAGATTTAGGCTAAAAAAAAAAATCGTATTATCGTCATCAGCATCGACCCTAAAAATATAGTATCGGCCGAATTTATGACCGTCAGAAACCTGAACTGTAACTCACACTGTATGAGCTGCTCTTAATGTATTTTATTTAGAAAGGTGCAAGCGGAAGCGCGCATCGTCTGAATGTGTGCGCGCAGTGTGACACATCTCTTTCTCTATACGTGTGTGTGTGTGTGTGTGTGTGTGTGTGTGTGTGTGTGTGTGTGTGTGTGTGTGTGAGACAGGAGCAGTCATGTCGCTGCGGTTTACAGATGTGGAGTTTGAGAGCGCGTGGGGTGAGCTGGACGAGCCACAGCTGGAGGGAGGATGGGAGCTTTTTACCGAAACGATGGGAGTCAAAATCTACCGGCTTTTCGACAAGGTAGCACACAAACACGCACGAGCACACACAGACACACAGACACACACACACACACACACACACACACACACACATACACACACTAATAATAATAATAAACCTGCAGCTTTCTGACACAGGAAGACGGCTGCTAAGCGATGAATGAGTAAACACAGCTCCACATCACTACCATCGTTATTATCACCGGTTTCCCTCTTCCCAAACATGTTGCGACATAATTATCCTCAGTTTAATCCTTTTAATGACAACCTTCACAAACACATAAGCGGTGATTTCCTAGCGGCCAAAGTGGGAAATATCCGGAAACTGCAAAAAAAAAAAAAAAAAAAGCTCGTGGTGTTACTTGACTCAAACCAAACTCCATTTATAAAACAGTGCATTTTAAAATATATTGGTGTTTTTTTGCCTTTGTGAAAATGTTTCTAAGTGACTGAAAATATTCAAAAAAATCAGAATTATTAATTCTTTAAATCGGCATAACTCATAAGATATTAACCTCGAGATGAGTTTTGAATTAAAAAAAAAACAAGCTCAGTTTAAATATCATCAAATTCAAATATAATTAAACTTTTCTTGTTTAGGAGCTGGATATTAAAACCCCCAATTAAAAAAATAACAAAGAAAATAAACTTCATACAATAGAAAATAGATCAGTTTCTCCTTTTTTCATGTCTAGAAATAAGTAAAAAGTGTAAAAAAAATACTTAAAATTAATAGTTTTACAAATTGAAACACACTTTTTAACACCATTAAATGTAATTTATAATACAAAAAATACCAAATTCGTGATATTTTACTTTTGTTTCTGATAAAATATGTCAATTTATGTCAATATATTGAAGCATTAAAAAAGCACCTAAGGGAAAATACAGTTCAAACAATGTAAGGGAAAAGCAATTTTTCACTCTAAATGAATAGAAAGTGTTAAATTCTATAAATTTAAAGACACTTATAGGCACATTTTTGAATAAAACACTACTTTTGTGTTCATAATATCAAGTTCAGTTCTAAATAAAGTTAATTTCTTCATAATTAAACTTATATATGAATATTCCCCTATACATGTTTAGTAACATTGAAGCATTAAAAAGCAAGAAAAAATAAAATAAATGGGGAAATAATGTAATTTTTAGCACTTTTTAAAATCTCTAAATGAGTAAAAAGTGTTTAAAAATGACTAAGAAAAAAAAAGTTATACAAGTTTAAACAGAAACATATTGTATATATATATATATATATATATATATATATATATTGTATTTTTGCCAACAATCTGGTGTGTTAAATAAAACATTTCAGCTTCTTAATTAAGCGAAGTTGGCGTAAAAAGTCAAGGTCACTGAAAACAAAGTCACATTAAGTCTGTTTTTATGAATGGAGTTCGGTTTGACTTGTCCCTTCAAGTATAAATTTGCTCATAAAAAGTTAACGACTAGAAAGTTAATGTTTGATCTTTTTTTTTTTTCATTTAACCGTGTTAAAAAAAAAAAAAACAAAAAAAAAAAACACCCAGACTTATAGTTTTATTTGTTTTTCTTTTGAGTGAAATCCAGCTCACTTCCTTTTTTCTCAGAGTGAGCGAGGGTGTGACGCATGGAGCGGAGCGGCTCTAATCAGAGCTGTGTGGTTTGGGATTAGTCACATATGTGCTGTGAATGGCTCTTGAGAACTTTTTTTTTTTTTTCGTGTCTGTTTTCAGGAAACTGGGCTTTATGAGTACAAAGTCTTTGGTGTGCTCGCCACCTGCCCCGCAGAGCTGTGCGCAGATGTCTACATGGACCTGGAATATCGGAAACACTGGGATTCATATGTGAAAGGTATTAAATGAATAGAAATATATATATTATACAGCACTGTGCAAAAGTCTTAGTGCATTAGATGTGTGCTTTATCAATGCTATAATGATCATATGTAATCATTTGTCTTTTAATTAGAATACAACCAGAAAATACAGGAAATGTGTCAGCATATATACATTTATATATTATACATATTTTATACTTTAATATGTGCGACGTGTCCGGTTGGAGTTAAGACTCATAAAACCTAAAATATACAAAATATTTTAAAAATTATTTGTGGATTTTTTTAATTTATTTTATTTATAAACAAAAGACAATAAATAAAAAAATTTAAAAAGTGTGGCACAAAACTGACATAAATAATTTTTAAAAATTAATAATTAATGTAGCAAATGAAATAACTAGTAACATCAAAGGAAGATAAAAAAAAATAATATCTCATTTTCATCAATATTTCATAAATAAGTAAATGCATAAATAAATAATAAAAAAATATAAAAAATACATATAATTTTTTTAAAAATAAATAAGTAAATAAATAAATGTATAAATAAATAAAATAAAATATCTAAAAATATGATATAAAATAATAATAATAACAACGACCATAATAATACACCTGAGCCATAGCAGGAACCTGGCTCTCTTAATCCTAAATGAAACCTTAATAAAAAATAAAAAAATGAATGATTAATGTTAAGTTTTGTGAACATATTTCCTGTATTTTCTGTTTCGTATGATGGTGCAGGACTAACACTTTTGCACAGTGCTGTATAAATAAATAAACAATGAGGGTAGAGTTCACATTATCATTATCTCTGCCTTCAAAATAAAATACCCCCTTCAATCTCTCTCCTGTAGAGTTACTCTTCATATTCACATCATTAATATTTTACACTTTTCAACTTTTAATAAAAACATGGCTCTACACATTTTACATAATAATGACTTTTTTTTTTTAAAATTCTCATATCCTGTCTTTGCCTTCGTCTTCGTTCACTTCTGCAGCAACCAGCAGGTAACGTGTTGTTGTTGAAGCGCTCGTAGTGAGTCGCATACTGTAGCTGCCACAAAGCCGCACTGAATCCTGCGCTAATGCTCGAAATCGCAGCAGTAATCCGCATGTGGGTTTTTTTTAAAGTAGTGTTTTCCCTCCGGTGTAGCGGTGTCTATAGTGATAGTCGAGTCTTAGAGGAGTATTTATAGCGCCTGAAAACATAATCTACAAGCCACAGTTTTAGTTTAGGGGTGTTTTGAAGTTTGTAACATTTATGTCCCTAAGTATGTAATTAAATGTGTAAATAGGTAAGTAAATAAGCAGGTAAGTTCATTTTTCAGCATCTTAGACACTTTTTCTTTTAAATATAAATGCAGCACTCATTCAATATGATAAGTTTATAAGTGATATTTTACATTTTAGTGAAAGTTTTGACACACATCAGGTTTAGGAATCATGTACAGAAGTGCCAGATGTTTGCATGTGAGTATGAAATATAGTTAAAACACTGCTTAAAACAGGTGTTATTGGTGAAATATGAGAACAAATTACACAAGAACAACTAGTTAATTGCTTAAAAAGTAGGTTAAAGTAGCAGTTATGTAGTTTTTTTTAAGGTCGTCAGCTTATTTTGTAATGACAAAACACGCTTTGTACAACTTAGCTGTTGGTAGTGAGTAAAACGTCTGGTTTCTATCTCCACTTTTACGTTCTTCACATATAGATTATGAGCAAATGCATTGAAACTACTGACAGGCAGAATTGATTTATGTTGATGTTGATGTTTTTTGAATTAGCTATGGATAATATTTCTCCTGCGTAGACTATCGCTTCACTTTCGTTTCACTTTTCATCTGATGTTAGCTTTATTTAACCCTCCTGCCGTCTTCCCGGGTCAAACTGACCCCATTTATTTTTTGACTGTTTCTCCTTTCCTTGTTTCCTCCCTCAACTTTGTTTTGCCTCCCCTCTNTTTCTTTCTTTCTTTCTTTCTTTCTTTCTTTCTTTCTTTCTTTCCTATCTCTTTCTTTCCTATCTCTTTCTTTCTTTCTTTCTTTCTTTCTTTCT
>JANJYP010056369.1:0-18340 GCA_024605115.1 Rastrelliger brachysoma
GGTTCAGGTTTCAGCTCGACTGGGGGTCTGGGGGAAGGACTGGTATTTTGGAATATACGAAGATCCATACAAGGCACAGTGGACATAAAACCGCGGTGCTTGCCCTGACGCGGTGGGTGCAGAGTGCCAGCTGGGGCCCCGCGTTGGATTCCACTTAGATTTTGGAGGGTTTGACTGCATGGTACCATTAGTCTCTGGGAACACACACTTACACACCACTGACTGAAAGCCTGGTCTCCTCCATCCCTTCAATTCTCACCCAAGCTCCTGCATGTCTAATATTTAGACATGTTCAGCTTTGTGGACTCAAGGACTGTTCTGCTACTTGTAGCATCCCAAGTTGTTTTACTATCCGTGGTCAGATGTCAGGAAGAGGACGACCGTAAGTTGCACAATTTTCTTGTTTTTTTTTTCTTTTTACATGCAAAAAATGTTGGATTGTTACTCTGATGATATTATCAAGTTTTTGTTGTTATCCCAATTATCTCTGCCAAATGTTTTAGAAGAATGTTGGAGAATAAAACAGAAGAAGAATATTGAAGAGCACAACTACGTTAGGCTTGGGTGCAGATTTTTTTTTACGTATACAATGTTGTAGCTGTTAATTGATTCAGACGATGTATGTGCATACTGTCAAACAGGTATTCAGTGGTCTTTCCAAGAAAGTCAGTGCATTTTTTGTAGGATTGGTGAGGCTGTCAAGGCACATTTGTGTGGGATGGAGGACCAGGTGAACAAGTGTCCATTTGTTCTCACCTGGGTCCGACCATTGCTGCTGTTTGCTCTCATTACTGAGCCACTTTTCAGCAGCAAGACCCTCTTTATGCCTTAAATCCCTTTGGATACTTTGAAACACTTGTCTGTTGGATTAAGATTATACAAAAGTTCAAGATTTTCCAGAAAATTAGACCAGAACAATTTATAGGCTAGTTAAAAATGAGTTTAATTGTTTTTTTTAAAGCCACAGGGAATTAACTTCACACACAAGGGTTAGCTGTAGCAGAATCTGGGTTTTCAAGATGAGAAGTGACAGGGTCAGACAGTGCTTGACCTCAGACTAGCAGGCTCAAAGGGTAGCAGGAGAGGAGTGGCAGTTATGAACTCAGGAGGGCACAGGACAGGGTTCACAGCAGGGAGTCAACAGATGAGGGACATAGAGTTGTATTTATAGCAAGAAGACTTGCTTTTTTCACTGCTTCTAAAATCTCCTCTCTTCTTCCATTAATTGGCTGCTGACACTGTGGTAATCCAAAATTTAAACTAAATAAATAAAGAGTGGGATAGTAGAAAGGAAATATTCCAGTTTCAAGTAGCCAAACATAATTTCTGGTCATTAATTTAACTGTCTTATAACATGTGTGTGCTAAGTATCACTTTCACAAATATGTTTTAAAAACAAACAGCAGGGATTAGTAGGCCCAGCCAAACAAATCTCCCTTTCTTAATTCCCCAATGTGTTTGCACTGGTGCTTGACACAGCTATGGGATCCAGATGGAGAAATTTAGAAGGACCCCCTGTTTACTTAAGGCAGCAGCTTGTCAATTGGGCACAGTATCCTTGTAAGAGAGGTTCATTCATACAAGCAGGAGAGCAGGCCCACAGTGTTTTCCTGTCTGCTTCTTGAGTTATATTTAAAACTTGTGACTTATACTTGTGTACTCCACAGCTACTGATTTGTATCAAAGTCTCAGTGTATTTTGGAGGTCAAACCAGCACCTGTTCATGAGCATCAAAGGAACAAGTCCTCTTTCTCTTCATTCATTAAAAGCACATTTTATTACTGTATTTTTTAATGTGAGCAACACTTCTTTGTTTATCTCCACTGCTTTATAAAGTGTTCAGAGCTTCTATTTGATTCAGAATAACTTGTATCTTTCTCCTTCTTTCCTCATCTACATACATACATCTCCCTCATTCATTACTCACCCCTCCTCTTCTCATACCCCCATTTTATTCCTCCTACTTCTTGCCTTGCCCCTTGACCTCCTTACATCTTCATTTTCCCACTTCTTTTTCACAAACATCTGCTATATACTCACCCACAAACCAATACCTTTTTCTGATCTAACTTTCTCTTTAAACCAACCTGTCTGTCATTCGCTTTCATTCCTCCTCTGTCCACCTGCCACGCACCCCCTGCTGGCCACCACAGAGGAAGCAGGTGGCTGCATCCAGGACGGCCAGCAGTATAATGATAAGGATGTGTGGAAGCCAGAGCCGTGTCGTATCTGTGTGTGTGACAGCGGAGCGGTTCTGTGTGATGAGATAATCTGCGAGGAGATCAAAGAATGTGCCAACCCTATCATCCCATCTGGAGAGTGCTGTCCCATCTGCCCTGCTGATGCCAGTGCCCCCATTGGTTGTAATTTATTTATTCACATACCCATAAATAAATTACTTTTTTAACTTGCATTTATCTCAACACTTTTGAATGGGGAACTACCACAGGATGCACATATTCTTCCCAATCAGGACTACAGGAGTCACTGATTATACTGTACAGTCTGGGTGTGATAATCATAGTTTTGAATGCTCTTAAACATTTTAATTTTGTGATTATCCACTTGATGAGCACCTCATGTTCCCTAATCCAAAGTGACCCTCTACATGCATGGTTTGGATGGCAACCAGATGAGTTACATTGTCAGGATCATCTCACTGCCAATGGAAGTATTTTCCATGTGGGATTGGGTGAATCCTTAAATGTGTTGTCTGGTTTTCATCTTAACCAGTTTGAGAAGCTTCTGCTTATTTTAACTCATGACTGAGATGAAGCCCACATTCATAATGAGCTTCAACACATTGACCTATTTGACACATTTTGAGATTTTGCACAAGGTGTCTTTCAGGTGAATTAGCACTGGAAAGGCCAACCTTTGTTTCTGTAAGGCCTTATATCAAGACAATACAGGAGATGCCAGAGATTCAAGGCCTTTTGAAATTATAATTAAATGTGTACCATGATGCACAGATGTGCTTTTATATTTAAAAAGGAGTAATTTGATCTAAATCTAAATGCAACAAAAAGATTTTGCTGACATTGCAGATCCTGCACAGCAAGGCAATCATAGTAAGTTTAACATCACTTGGATACAAATTCACTTCCACAAACTTGATATAAACAATATTTAATAACACTGTAAGGTATATAGCTTACTGGTACTGGATGCCATGCTTAATTCAATAAGCTGAGTGTGGTTCATCAGCTTTTACTAAAGCCTTTACAAGTTACTTATTTAATACTTAACTGCTTCCACATTTTACCTTAATGATTGTATCTAAGGGTTAGATTCTCATCTCCAAGTCCATGCTTGCCTCTGCTTCATCTCTCTCATAATTAATATAACCTGGATGGGTTCTGTGTCTTTGGGTTTGGTGAAGGGTATTTGATCACTTTAGCATCATCAGATGCAGGTCTCCTTTCCAAAAATCACACGAGAGTTTAAAATCAATCAAGTGTCTGAAATATGAAGCATTTTTAATGTTGTTCTTTCTTTCCCTTCATCTATCCATCTGCAACATCAGAGACACTTGGTGCTAAGGTGAGACATGGGGTTGTGGGAAAATACTGATATCCATATGTACATGAATTTGAAAACACTACAAGACTAACTTTTCTCCAGACAGTGTTACAGGCTGCTAATGTTATTTCTTTCTTTTATCAATCAGGGCCAGAAAGGCGAACCAGGAGAGATTGCAGATGTAAGTATGAATCCTCTCTGATGGCCAGAAATACACTGATAGCCAGAAATACACTGCTTGAAATACACTGCTATACATTAATTACATTGACCAAGAATTTATCATTGGCCTTGATGTTAGTTTTTCTTCTTTCCAACTTAACCTCATAGCCTCTATTAATTTCACTTGGGCTAGATGCAAATGTTTTTCTTCTTTAAATATCTAAAACAGATGCTAATATTAATTATCAATGCAATTAACCTACAGTATTTCTTTTATTAAAGTTGCTGAAAATTGTTGAGTGAGATATTTGCATAATGACTTTCAGTTTTCAACACCCACTGGAAAAGGGTGTATTGTTTGTTTAATTAGTGGCTATTCCACATCCCCTTCAATTTTAAACATTTGCTTTAAAGAAACGTGGGATCATTAGAGATTATCCAACAATGCCTCAATGGACTTTCTATTAAATGAGAAAAAACCCTGCATTCCTCAGACATAATGAACCCAATCAAATCCGCTTAGCTCCTCTCACCAACTTTCCTGCAAGTGCATGTCAGGTGAACAAAGTCAGTCAAAGCAGAGGTTAAAAAGAGGTGATGTTTTTAGTAAAACTTGTCCTGTCAAATGAAATCCTCATCAGATTGTGTTTTTAGCTTTGACATCCGCCTCCTACAAAGTTGGAATGTTTTTCTTCACATTTAGATGTTAAGAAACTGGCACCGCCAGACACAGCTTGGCATGAAAGACGGGTCATGTAATAATGGGTCATTAACAATAAACTTATTTTTCTTTTTTTTGTGCAGGTTGTAGGACCAAGAGGACCATCAGGCCCTATGGTAAATACCACAGTTTTAATCTTTCCAGATTACTGAAAAAACAAACAAAAAAGCCAACAACAAACAAAGTTTACCACTTTCATTCTGTGCTTATTCAAGCATTTTCTGATGATGTTGTTAATTGGAGCACAATCACATTATTCTTATTCGGAATGGGTGTTTTTGGGCCATACTGCGGATGTTGCTGAGACAAATGTCTTTGTTTTTCTGCAGGGCCCCCCAGGAGAGCAGGGACCACGTGGAGAAGCTGGCGCTAAAGGCGATAAGGTAAGCGACAATACACAGCATCCATATTTAAAATACAGTCAGTACATTACCCAGTAGAAATTGTCTCACATTCATGTGTTTAGTTGCAATGAGCCACTAAATATGGGGTCAGGCAACAGTAGTTCTAATCATTATTATAATTGAAATGAGAATGTGCTTTTACTTAGGCATGGGAACATACAAATTATAAAAGGCATTGATAAAATTAATTATAACCATCATAACAGGTTATAAGTAGTGAAGACAGTTCCATGTAGCTGTGTGGTTTATAAGAATAATATCATGGAGAAAGACAAGAGAAGAAACATATTTTATAACTTGAAGTGTAGACTTAATGACTTGATAATTTTTTTTTTTTTTTTTAAATCTTACCAGGGTCTTAGCTTCTCCTTCTTCTCACAGTTACCATTTCTGACCTGAAACCTTCTTCAGCCCTTCTGGCAACTTAGAGTAAATANCCTTCTTCTCACAGTTATCACTTCTGACCTGAAACCTTCTTCAGCCCTTCTGGCAACTTAGAGTAAATATCCTTTTCTTTTTTCCCTAGGGAAATCCTGGACCTAGAGGAAGAGATGGTGAGCCTGGCACCCCTGGAAATCCTGGACCCCCTGGACCACCTGGACCACCAGGGCTTGGAGGGGTGAGTCTAAGGGGCACCTCTGTAACACATGGAATAAGCAATAGTTTATTATATCTACGTTTCCTCCTTCAGATTTGAGTCCCAACAGTGTAGTTACATTCATGTTGCACAACACAGTGATTAAAATGTTTGGATAAATAAGAAGACTGTGGTATATAATTGGCACATTAGCATATTGTTGGCATGACTCACAATTAGCATCAGTGTTTTTCCATCACTAAATCCTTGATTTGCTCTATTTAGCAAGTAAGGGATTAATTGAACTAATGAACGCATGCTTGTGCTCTGAAACTGATTCAACACATACATGAAACACCTCAAAACCATTCACCAACATTATCCTTTTTTATCAAAGAGCAAAAGAAGGAGATTTAAAGACACAAAAAAGTGATTGCATGAACAAACAGTTCAGCACACTGCAGTTCTATCGGCACTCATGTTGCCCCAGAAATGTTCAGGGTGAAATTTGTACTTTTATTTAGTCAGGATCAGGTGCATGTAAATGTACCAGATGTAAATGTACCATTCAGGTTAGTAATTCAGTTCACATTCTTGACTTATGGTGGTGTGAAATGCTCCACTTGGTAAAGGCAGTTTAGGTTTGATAAACCAGATGAACTGACACTGTGTTTGTTTACAGAACTTTGCTGCTCAGATGGCTGGAGGATTTGATGAGAAGGCCGGAGGCGCTCAGATGGGTGTGATGCAAGGACCAATGGTAAGTGCTGTTTACAGTGGATTAGGAAGAGTGTGTGTGTTTGTTTTTGGTGTGCAGAGAGTTCATCTGTCACAACAACAAGACCTCTTTTTCTAAAATTTGGCTTATCCCTGAGTTGCTGCTGTTATAAATAAATCCCACATGTTCATGCAGATCTTTGCAATGCTCCCCCCTTGTGGTTCAGTAGATTCACTGTGACACAGATGCAAAAAATTTCAGCTAAATTTAAATTTAAGGTTGTTGTTAAACCTAAACAGAATTTTATGCCCAATAAAACAAATGTATTTAAATATGAACCACATCAAAATGTGCACATTAAAATCAGATTCCACAAATATACTGTGCATTACAAATCCTTTTTTTAGATTTTAGATTCTAAGGAGAGGTATTGGGGAAGGTATCTACCGCAGAGGGTATATAGCTCCTGGAAGAAATCTTTTTTAAATAAATACATTTTCTGAATATGTCATCTAAACCCAAAAAGAAGCTTAATTTACATTTTATTTCACTTTCATAGCATTGGATGTTGGGTACTTCATGTAAGCTACCTTTTTTGCACTGTGAGGTAAAAAGGGATGACAGGTAAATTAATTTTATACCATATATCTTGTGTTTCTCTTGTAGGGTCCTATGGGTCCTCGTGGTCCCCCCGGACCTAGCGGAGCTCCTGTAAGTACAATCTCTACATCATTAAATCTTTGTGTGATTGGTCATTAGAGTTTGTCAGCTGATGGGGAAATATGCAGAAATATCCTTACACTCTTCTTTGTCATGTGCACCTCTAGGGGCCACAGGGTTTCCAAGGTTCCCCTGGAGAGGCTGGAGAGCCCGGTCCAGCTGTAAGTATTAATATGAGAATACTAGAAAAAATTATTCTAGAAATCTTGGATATCATTGATTTTTGGCATCATATTACTCAGTGAAAATCACCAATTTTGAAGCTGCAGCAAATTATTTAGTTCAGCAGATAGAAAACTACAAAATCTTGTGTAGATAACTGGCTTTAATGATTTATATTTCCTTGTTTTATAACAGGGAGCAATGGGACCTCGTGGACCACCTGGACCTTCTGGAAAACCAGGAAGTGATGTAAGAATCAAGTCTTGAACTGCATGTACTAAATACAGTTAGGATCTACCAAACTATCACTTCTGAAGCATGATCTCACTGAATCCCACATCTGATTAAAACATAAGCTTGATTTATAAAATCTTCTATTCAGTGAAATTCCATCCAAAGCAGCACTATAGTTTACTTTAACAGTAAAATTCCCAGAAAAGCCTGCAATATTTACATATTTCCTTATTTTCACATTATACCAGTCATGAGATGAGTGACATGAAACAATTATTCATACAATATAAAATGTATGTACCACCAGAGGGCACTGTCTATCCCTTCATTACACTGCTGATATGTAAATAGTTCACAGAGTACAAGCTGAATGTGTAGGCTACCGTAGATTTCCACCACTGTGAAGTGCAGTTCAGTAACAAATAATCCTTCCACTTACTGCTTGATCCCAGGGTGAGGCTGGCAAACCTGGAAAAGCTGGTGAGCGTGGACCTGCTGGACCTCAGGTGAGCAAACAATCAATTTCAATTGCTGTTTCAACTACAGGATGACACCACATTTTGAAGTGAAGAAAGGTAGCAGCTAGAGATGAATGAAATTGTCTTCTTTTGTGTTTTCATTTCAGGGAGCTCGTGGATTCCCTGGAACTCCTGGACTTCCTGGAATCAAAGGACACAGAGTAAGTGCTCAGCAAAAGAAACAGGATAACAACTTCTCAATATGTAACAAAAGACAGCTCATAGCTGCTCAATGTTTACACCTGAAGACTGACTGATGAGTCCTGTCACCTCTTACTGTAGGGTCACCCTGGTCTGGATGGAGCTAAGGGAGAGACTGGTGCTGCAGGAGCCAAGGTAAGAGCCAACCATATGTTTAAAAAGTAAAATCCATGTTTTCATTGTTCAGTTATTGTTTCCTTTGTCCCTCTTCTAATTTTCTGCTTCTCTTACCAGGGTGAGGGTGGTGCTGCTGGTGAGAATGGTGCCCCTGGACCCATGGTGAGTTTCCAGTGGTTTATCTGGTCTGCTCGCTCAGATTATTCTGGGTTTTAATGAAGATGATGATGATAATGATAATAATAATAATAATAATAATAATAATAATAACTATACCAAATGAGCAGAATAATAATACTTATTATAACAATGTTCAGTATCAGTTCCACATGATTCTACTTTACTTGAATTAGTTATGTAATGTTAAAATTAAGATAAGATAAATAACAGTTTTGTAAATTAAAGCTATGAGATATAATGATCAAGAAACAACTACTTAAGTTTATTTCCTGTTACAGGGTCCACGTGGTCTGCCTGGCGAGAGAGGACGTCCTGGAGCTGCTGGAGCTGCAGTGAGTAACTGCTTCAGTCCAATATAATGACAATATATCTCATAATAATTTAATGTTCTCTTCTTTTTGACTGGTGTACCTGACTTTTCTGTCTACTCACTCTTCAGGGTGCCCGTGGAAATGATGGTCTTCCTGGTCCTGCTGGTCCACCTGTATGTATCATAATCACAATTTTGCATTCAAATAATCCTTTTGATTGGAAGCATTCATCAGATATGAATCCTAACATCAACATTTTTGCTCATTCTACAGGGACCCGTTGGTCCTGCTGGAGCTCCCGGTTTCCCAGGATCCCCAGGAGCCAAGGTTTGTGCAGATCACATTATCCTGAGTCAGTTATTTTCTAAGGAGACATTATGTTTGAAAATATAGCAGTAGGACATGATAAAGGTTATTTGAAATATTTGTGGTAAAACAGCTTTAATATCTACCTTACCACTTAGTTAATTTTTAGTTAAGTTCATTCAGTTAGGCTACATGGAATAAAATCATGAAATAGAGATAAAATCATTTGCAACTCAGACAGATCAATTTCCTATTATACATATGAGAACATGCAAAACGTACTTACCTTCAGCTGTATCATATGAAAATACAAATGTTCAATTTACCAGTTCATGAAATATAGGATAAATCATTTGTTCTGCATGTTTCTGATACATTTATTGTGTCCTGTCAGGGAGAAGCTGGCCCTACTGGAGCCCGTGGAGCTGAAGGTCAACAGGGACCCCGTGGAGAGGCTGGTACCCCAGGATCTCCCGGACCCGCTGGAGCATCGGTTTGTCACCACTCATCCTATAAATTAATTTCCTCATATAACAGCACCTTTCTTATACTATAATTATTAATTAGGAGTTGCTGACGTGATGTTGATGCATTGTTTTTTATTCACTGTCTTCATAGGGTAACCCCGGAACTGATGGTATCCCCGGAGCTAAAGGATCTGCTGTAAGTCCACTCTCCTTATTCATGATTTTGGAGAACTCTATTACCTATTATTCAGAATATCACTGTTTTACTTTATCTCACATTTTACCATGTCTTACTTCTTTAAAGGGTGCTTCTGGTATTGCTGGAGCTCCTGGATTCCCTGGCCCACGTGGCCCCCCAGGACCACAGGGAGCAACAGGACCTCTGGGACCCAAGGGACAGTCTGTAAGTCAGCTGGGGACAATCTGAAACTTTGTAAAATTGTAATACTTGTTCAAGTTACGATTAATTATTGTTGTGGTCATCTCCTTTCTTGCCATGTTTAGGGAGACCCTGGTCTTCCTGGATTCAAAGGTGAAGCTGGACCCAAAGGAGAGCTTGTGAGTTGAACACTTAATTTCACTGACTATTGAACAATATGGGGCACCCCATTGAAAGATCTTTTAGAATAAGACTAGATTAATGATTCACTGACTTAATTATTCTAGGGCCCCGCTGGTCCTCAAGGTGCCCCTGGCCCTGCTGGTGAGGAAGGAAAGAGAGGAGCTAGAGGAGAGCCTGGAGCTGCTGGACCACTTGGACCTCCAGGAGAGAGAGTGAGTAATCAGAATATGCAATAATATTTCTAAAGAGTGGCTTTGTAGATTAGTTGTGGCTACTTCATGCACAATCTAATCAAATCTGTGTGATTCTTTTCAGGGAGCTCCCGGTAACCGTGGTTTCCCAGGTCAGGATGGTCTTGCTGGTGCTAAGGTGAGTCCTGCATAAAATGACATATAATAGTCACCTCAATGATACCAAAAGATGCTATTATGAAAGTACATGACATGTTTCTACCAGATTGCACATCTGTGGCTACCCATATTTAAAGTTGGCCTACTTTCATCTTTTTTTCTTCAGGGTGCCCCTGGCGACCGTGGTGTTCCTGGTGCTGCTGGGCCTAAAGGTGCTACTGGAGACCCTGGACGCACAGGAGAGTCTGGCCTTCCCGGAGCAAGAGTGAG
Organism: Rastrelliger brachysoma; assembly: GCA_024605115.1. Classification (NCBI taxonomy): domain Eukaryota; kingdom Metazoa; phylum Chordata; class Actinopteri; order Scombriformes; family Scombridae; genus Rastrelliger; species Rastrelliger brachysoma. The sequence continues at coordinate 10,503 of JANJYP010056369.1, forward strand.
TCATTTTCCTTCATTACCACTCCAGAATCAGTCTGACACTGTCATTTACACTCTTCTTAGTCTCACAGCAGAGAGAGACAGATGTTGAGTATGATGTTTTCCACTTCTTGAATAATGCTGACAATCTCTACATGTGCCTTTCTTAGGGTCTTACTGGCCGTCCCGGAGATGCTGGCCCTCAAGGCAAAGTTGGACCCTCTGTAAGTACAATGTTACTCCTTATGTATTTCTTTCTTCTTCTTATGAAGACCTCTGAAAAGGATTAATAAAAAATACAAATACAGCATATGTGACATCATGATGCTGCAGGGGTCTAAGACCTGCACCAGACAGAAGTGTAGATGTGTAAGGTCCTTAGTTTGTATTCATGCAGGCCCTTGTTGCATGTTACCATCTCACTGTACTCTGTTAAAACTGCAACAATTCACTTTAGGCTCTTTTATACTTTTTACTTTCATAGCTGGCTTAGTGGTGGAACAACTCTGCTCCCAACACTGTCATTACTTTTTATACTGAGCAGTAAGGAGGAATAAAGATACATGATTCCTGCCTTTAACTGGCTGTGTGAAAGGGAATACTGACAGTTTACTCTGATATGATAAACTGGCATCACAATTTCATCGTAACAAAATGTACATAAAAGTGCATTAGAAAGTGATTTACATATTTACTAGCCTGATTAGAGACTTTAAAATGAAAAGAAAGAGCATCTGTGGCTTATCAGCAACAGACTTAAGCAAAATTACACAAGCTTAAAGAAAAACTGCAAATATCATCTGAGCTTAAAGAACACAACACTTGATTTAGCATGTTCTCAAACAAAAGCCTTGTATTGACAAAGACTTAAGTATATTTTATACTTTCATCCACAGTTCACTAGTTGAATTATCCAATATTCCATTGTAGCTTTATTGAATTAGAACATTTAACACACTCTCCTACCAGCTACGCACAACTTTAAACTTATTCAGTGCTGATAATTGATTTTATTCTTTCAATAGGGAGCTGCTGGTGAGGATGGTCGCCCCGGCCCACCTGGTCCTCAGGGAGCCCGTGGACAGCCTGGAGTGATGGGATTCCCTGGACCGAAAGGAGCCAATGTAAGTTTGCAGAGAAACAGACAAACACTAGGGATGTATTCACTATTACACACAAGATGAAAACCTGACCCAAAGCAGGACAAATCAATAACACAGCATTTAAGTAGTCAAATAACGCTACTGTCATAATAAAAATAAGTAAAGTAGATAAGTAAATAATAAAGTAGACTTCAACAGATGATTGAATGTGATTTCTCCTCAACAGGGTGAATCTGGAAAGCCAGGAGAGAAGGGTCTTCTGGGTCGCACTGGTCTGAGAGTGAGTATATTTCCTTCATAGATACCTTCTTTTAAATCTCACAAATAGATACTTCATCTTCTGTCATTAGATTACTTTTTATAATGTGAATATTCCTCTCTGAACAGGGTCTGCCTGGAAAAGATGGTGAGACTGGTTCTGCTGGACCTCCTGGCCCTGCTGTAAGTATTTCAGTCGCCTTTGTCTCCTACACTGAAAAAGACATCTATTTTTTCTATTATTTAAAGTAACTATTAACGTTACATTAAATAACATATATCTTGAATTCACTTGTCAACTGATTCTAACCTTGATTGATCACCTGTTTTTGCATATCATCAGGGACCTGCTGGAGAAAGAGGAGAGCAAGGACAGCCCGGACCTTCTGGCTTCCAGGTGAGTTTATTTTCTCATCCAACCTCACATTCTGCAGTCTGGCAATCAAAACAACAGATACAATGTCTAATGTGAAAGAAACAGATTAATAGATTTACATATTACAGAGTCCTAGTCACCACAGAGTAATTTCTTTAGGAAAACAGCAGACTTTAAAGTAATGACCTAATCTATATTTCCAGATTGGATATAACTAATCTTTGTTGTTGTTCAACAGGGTCTGCCTGGACCATCTGGTTCCCCAGGAGAGGCTGGAAAACCTGGAGATCAGGTAAACTTTTACATATTTTCACAAATGGCTTAGATGTAAAGGGACCATGAAATTAGATATATAGTATATGGAGTGATAAACCAGATAAAAGAACCTCTAGTTCAAGATGTTAAAGATAACTGCTTATTCAAAGTTATCAAAGCTATAAACACTACACACACTGACAATCAAATGTTCCAGTAGTTCAATGTTACCGCTTGGATTAATTTATGATCCTATCTTTAGTCTTTGTTTTTAGTTTTTATTTTAGTGATTCATATTTTATTTAGTTTATTTCAGCCATAGTTTTTAATTTGACCTTTTATTCACTTTCTGTATTTCTTTTCTGTGCTGCATTTTCAACTCAGTCCATAACTAAACTGTCACAGAGAGGAAAGTAAACTAACAGCTGAGGTGCAATTTATTTTGTGTAGATAATAATGACCTCCCTCCAGCACAGTGCTGTTAAAGTCTCATTCTTTACTGCAGACACCATACAAATGACTTTCATTACTGCAACATTCTGGACAGAGACTATGTTTTGTTGTAAAATGGATTGTTTGACAGTGTGGCTGTTTATAAGAATAACAATTTAAACTAAGCAGAAGTTTTAAGATATTTGTTTGAATGTATAATTATTACTCCAAAAAAGCTGTTATAAAACATGTTTGTTTCTCTCTGTGAAGGGTGTTCCTGGAGAGGGCGGAGCTCCTGGTGCTGCTGGACCAAGAGTGAGTTTCCATTCTCAAGATTCATATACACCCAATTATGACATTTATGTCCTGCCATCATACACATTTCATACATATTTCCATTCTTTGTTTCATACACTATTAATATATCATGATTCCAACAAGGACTTCTCATCCTCACATTACACAACTAAGCACTTACTACCATGCCCTGTTTCTCCTACTGATCCAGCATATTTTTGTCTCCTAACAGGGTGAGCGTGGTTTCCCTGGGGAGAGGGGTGGTGCTGGACCTCAGGGTCTTCAGGGACCTCGTGGACTTCCTGGAACACCCGGATCTGATGGACCCAAGGTCAGTGGATGACTCTGAAACAGATTATATTTTGGCTGCCTTTCTTACAGGCCACTGAGTAACCCTCGTACCTGGCTATGCAACAGTACCTCCTCTACATAGTTAAATTATTCACCATGTTCCATGCACAACTCTAAAAAAACTCAAATCTAGTTGAATGGATTTAAGGTTGTGATTCAAGAGGAGGGCATTATCTCACATGAAGGGATTTCTAAGCTGCTTCATTTCCATTATGAAGCTAACTTCTCAGCAGTTTTTGTTAGCTTCACGGAACAATTAAAATTATCAAGGTGGGCTTTTTTATTAATTAATCTTGAAAAACTTTTATCACCTTATTGTGAATTCAGAATGATTTATTTGCTCATTCAATAATGAAAATCCTTTTGGTCTTTTTATTCATTGATGGTCACGTACAAAAAACCACTCCTCTGATGTTGTAAAAGGAGAACCAGCATGTCATGTTCAATATGTTCTTTGGAAACTAGAAGACATGAGACTGACAAGTGATTTCCGTATTCTAATTTTAGGGAGCTATTGGACCAGCTGGTGCTCTTGGATCCCAGGGACCCCCTGGTCTGCAGGGTATGCCTGGAGAGAGAGGAGCTGGTGGCATCCCAGGACCCAAAGGAGACAGAGTGAGTAACAAATTCTTGTTATAAGTTTTTACAATGGACTTAAAATAGACTATATTTTTTATTAGTGAAAGTGAATCACATCTAGTATCTAGTGTAGCACATTTAAACAGAGCAAATAGCAATTTCCTCACCAATTAACATGCAACTTTCCTCTTTAACCAACAGGGTGACAGTGGTGCAAAAGGACCCGAGGGAGCTCCTGGAAAGGATGGCTCTAGAGTGAGTTCAAAATAAATTCTTGGTTTCTTAGTTTTGAAGAAAGCTATTACACAGTGGTGCCTTTTTTGGCAGTCATCAAACAAAAAACCTTTTGAATACCCCTTTATTCATCTGCACTCACTTCTTTCTCAGGGTTTGACTGGCCCCATTGGTCCTCCTGGCCCATCTGGACCCAACGGAGCCAAGGTACGCTATATTATTAAGTTCAAATGAGCTGGAGCCTAGTTCAGTTACAATAAAGTGTTGGTCATTTTGGATACACTGGCTGACTGTTTCTCTTCTATTCAGGGTGAGACTGGACCCTCTGGACCTTCTGGCGCTCCTGGTTCTCGTGGTGCTCCTGTAAGTATAGTGTCTCTTTTTGTGTTATATGCACAGTACACACCAAACAACTGGTTTGTGTCCAGGGCTGAGCTGGGGCTTGCAAAAATAATGTTGTAGCCCACAGATTGAGAACATTACAGTAACATAATAGGGAGGGGGGGGGACAAACAGCCATACGGAAGACAACAAACTGAGTTTGTATAGTTAGAGACTGAAAAGGGACAAGACTGAGTCTTAAAATGTTTCATTTATAATTTTTAAACACAAGATGTTTCAGTTTAAGTCTAAAAAGAGCTGACACAAATAGTGAGAGGTAAGGATGATGGTTTTATACGCATACACTACACTATAAAGTATGACACTGTGACATGACAATTGACTATGCCAGTAATATACAACCAGACAATAATTATTTTTGCTGTCAGTCCATCATCAGTCAAATACTGGTAAAATATTCAAGTGACTGTCAGATTTACTTCATCCATGGGTGGTGGTAATGTACATCTGAACGGCTTGCTAACTGTCAATCAAATTACAAAGAAGAAGATTTGTTTAATTTACCAGCCAATTAGCCATTAGATTAGGTGATCTAATGAGTGCTGGTAAAATTCATTCATTCATTCATTCATTCATTCATTCATTCATTCATTCATTCATTCCCCCCAACTCAAAGCCTTGAATTCCACTTAGAGTAACATGGTTGTAAATATAATGGCAAAACAGGTTGATAACTCATTTTCCCATATTCTCCTTTGCAGTTACTTATCAACAGTGCATTTGATGACATTATTCCCTTTATTGAGGAAATTGTTGTTGTTGGGAGGGAGGGCTTGATAAATGATTAAAGTACCTCAAACAAAAACATACATAGTGTTGGAGAAGTTTTATTTTAAATCATGAAATAACATATGATACAAACAGCATCAATATCTCACCCTGACCATCTCTTCTGTGGTCTTGCAGGGTGACCGTGGTGAGGTTGGTCCTCCTGGGCCTGCTGGCTTTGCTGGACCTCCTGTAAGTAAACTCAAATCTACATTGTTTAAATGCAATAACTAAACACACATATATTTTACTCCCTTTTATTGTCATGCTGTTAATTTTAATGTTCTGTTTAAAATATTCAGGGTGCAGATGGTCAGCCTGGTGCCAAGGGAGAACTTGGAGAGGGTGGACAGAAGGGAGAAGCTGGTGCTCCTGGACCTCAGGGACCATCTGGGGCTCCTGGACCTGTGGTGGGTATTTGACCTGTGCCCCAAATAAAGTCCTGGAGCCAGATGTATATATCTTGGGTCACATTTTTGGATCAGATTAAAATGGCCATGAATAATTATAAAATGATACACAATACTCTCTCTAGTGTAAAATCAAGATTATTAATGCTTCACTGTTCCTCTTTTCCAGGGACCCACTGGTGTAACTGGACCTAAAGGAGCACGTGGTGCTCAGGGAGCTGCTGTAAGTAATTCCTAAAACATGAACAATCATTTCACAACACTTCACATAGCTAAAGTGCAATAAAATCAGTATCTAATCCTCACATAAGCATCAGTCAGTCATGGAAACAACCTGTAGTTGCAGCCCCAGTGCAGTATGATGAAAATTTCAGTGTATGCACACATGCATGTTTGCACATACTATACATGATATCAGGGGTAAATGACAAGTCAAGTGGGTAGACACAGACTAATTTATATGAAAAAAGATTACATGTTGATTAAATTAGAAGTGTGCTTATATTTAAAGTTGCATACATTGTACTCAAGATAAATTTGTGTCTATGACCAGATCTAAGTTTATTTGTATGACTCTATATCACACACAGTACTGTACTTCACAAACCCACATCAGCAAGCACTTCATCTCAACCTCTCATATAAGCAGAAGACTGACCTCTACTCCACAGCTGATTGGGGCAACAACCTGATAATATCAGATAAATACATATGAGGATAAGTGTAAAATCAGTCACCTACATAGGGAGCATATATTTGGACAATACTTTTAAGGTTCAAGCTGCTTCTTGAAAATTTCACAGCGACTTTATTCTGTACATTCAGAAAAACATGAAGCAGTGATTGCCAAATTGTGACTATAGAACCAAATCCCCAATAAGAGTGGTATTGCCCCAGAATAAAAATTTGCCCTTTAATTGTTTGTATCAAAACCTTTACATGATTTTAAAATAAATCTTTTGTTATAATTTAATCAGTGATATGTGTGTGTCTAAGACACCATATATAGAGCACATACTCATTTCCCCAAATGTGTATAAAGCCGCTGTAAATCTGTCAGGCCTTATTAATCGAGAACATACAATTTGCCTTAATATATAACAGGTTGGTTATGTTTAGGTTTGCTGAAGTCTCTCCCTCTCTTGATTGATAGGGTGCCACAGGTTTCCCTGGTGCTGCTGGCAGAGTTGGACCTCCTGGCCCTAATGTGAGTTTTCATCCACAACAAATTTGAAAATGGGAAATCAGGGAAATTAGTACAGTTTGAATCTGAAATTATGTTATGTGTTTGTCTTACCTGCTGAAATTCTCTGTGTCTCCATCACAGGGTAATCCTGGCGCTTCTGGCCCTGCCGGTCCTGCTGGTAAAGATGGACCTAAGGGTACACGTGGTGACGCTGGACCCCCAGGAAGACAGGGAGATGCTGGCCTTCGTGGACCTGCTGGTGCACCAGGAGAGAAGGGAGAGCCTGGAGAGGATGGACCAGCTGTGAGTCTTTCTTGTGGTTTTAATTTTACTTCTTACTAACATGAGCAGGTCTTTGACTTCAGGCACAGAAAAGAACATTTCATGATTCAATCTTCTCTTTCCTGTAGGGTGCTGATGGGCCTTCAGGTCCACAGGGTCTGGCTGGATCTCGTGGTATTGTTGGTTTGCCTGGTCAGCGTGGAGAGAGAGGCTTCCCTGGTCTCCCTGGACCTTCTGTAAGTGACTTCTTGCCTGTTTTCTGTTAAACTGTGTACCTGTGAAAACTTGACAAGGGCCAGATTGTTATGTTTTCTAAAATCTAGCAGTCATATCAGATGATCCTTCATCTTAGTCTGTGTATGCCTTATAACTGTACTCTATTAGTTATCTTTGCATGTTTGCTATTATCTTCATGAGAAGGAAGTGGCACAAAATATTGATTCACTAAAAGTCAAATTATTTTCAAGGACCAACCAACATGTATTAAAATGATCATACAAATATTTCCTTTGTGTTTAGGGAGAGCCTGGCAAACAGGGAGCTCCTGGTAGCGGTGGTGACCGTGGACCTCCTGGACCTGTAGGACCCCCTGGACTTACTGGACCTGCTGGAGAGACTGGAAGAGAGGTGAGAAGTAAACAGTAACAACAACAAAACACTTTTCTGGCTGTAAATTTAATGACAAAACTTACAATGGAATTCGAAAAATTAACGACTTCCATGTTTACTGTATGATTAGGAAGTAATACTATCATCCTGATCAACGTGCCGTTGAATTGTTATTGTCACATTATTAAAAAATATGTTTCTATGTATTAGGGTACCCCTGGAGCAGATGGACCTCCTGGTAGGGATGGATCTGCTGGAGTCAAGGTGAGAGAAACCAGTCCAACCAATCACATTTTCACAAATTTTCACAAAAACATCAG
>JANJYP010056386.1:0-12147 GCA_024605115.1 Rastrelliger brachysoma
ACACACACACACACACACATACATATATATACACACACACAATCATTTGATTATTCCCCCAAATTTATAACATATTTTTAAAAGAAATTGATGCATGAACACTTAAGCTTGATAACTCAAGCTAAGTCTGCACATGTGGGAGGCCGAGGCTTTATCTCCTCTTTTAAAGAATTGACTCACAGCCTGAATCGCAGGCAGCACCTCGTTGACAGGAGGGAAGAGATAGCAGATTCCCTCTCCCCTCCACCACTCTGTCAGCTCCCACTATCAGCTGCTTATAACCAAACTACAGCCTATAGGCATGTACAGCTTTAAAATGAGTAGGACTCTGAGTGTATTTCTGTAATTTTAACCCTGATTGGCCTTTGCGTGGTGGATAATACCACACATTAGAGAATTATTGTAAAGGAGTACTTTTGGGAACCTGGCAGGGCACCTCCTTAATACCACAACTTGTTTTTATATAGAAATAGGAAAGAATGTGATTGAGTGTATTTCCTAAAATGTCAAACTACTCCTATAAGAATCAGCAGTATACAATAAGAATCTTTCTATTATAGATTAATTTACAAATGTATCAAGTATTATTATTAGCATATTAGCTTTCTACTGTCCAATGCCAAATTAGGGCCAAATGAAAACTTTTTTGGAATTAAGTAGTTTGGATTTTCTAAGAGACGTTTGTGTGCTTTGCTCCATGATCTAAAACTCAGGGTGCTGGTTGATACCAGGTAAGTTAGACTTGTGAAATAATGGAGATGATACAAAGTGTGCATGGTAACTCAGCTGCAACGGGAGCTGTTTGTTTGATCCTTTAACAGCTGCTCACTCAGGTTTGAAATGGACTGGAGTATCTACGCTGATTTTTCTAGGCGCGCTGTATTGTGGTCCACTGTACTCGTCTCACAGCTTATCTGTGTACTTTGAACATGGTGACCAATGCTTAAGCTGTATCCTCTCATGTATCGACTCAACAAAGTACATTTTCGCTGTTTTTTTGAGCCAAGCCAAAAACTGGTGTTAAATAATCTCAGTGACAGAGAACTGTATATGTTGCTTGGATCCTATAATCCATCTGACACTGATCTTGGTCTAGCCAAAAAACTAAAAGTTCCCATCAGCCATATGCTGGATTTGTATTGGTTTCACTTTTGCCCAAGGGGATCTCTATCTGTACATCAGCTGTTCTACAATCAATTTCTGCCTGACCCAACTTGGGCGAATTTTCCGCTCGATGCTATTTATGCAGGCTCACACCTGTGTGTGTATTAGGGTCGCCATGCATCTCGTGTGTTTATAGGAGATCGTAATAATGAATTCATGAGGTCATCAATTAATCTGTCAGTCATGGGATGAAAGCGGCTCAGCCTGAGTCTTCAACATATACACATTAGATTGGAACAGACGTGGCAGTCTCTGTGACATGCCAGCTCCCACACAAGAACTGAATACAGAGGAGACAAACGGATTTTACAGGAGACGTTAGGAGCCGCACTCACTCTGGAGCAGGATTGCACAAATACACAAACACACACACGCACACATACACACATACACACACAGATGCAAAGACAACCCCCCCCCACTCCTATCTACACAAACACACACACACACACACACACACACACACACACACACACACACACNACTGTTTCGCTTTGCCGGGGAGGTTGTTGCCAAGGCTCAGAATGAGCAAGTTGATTGGTTGCCTCTGCTCATCACCGTATGAACTCACCAGTTGGATTGGCTGGTTCCATAAAGGCAGCTTTTCAAGATGTTTTCCCATCTCCTCTGACCTATACCAACCACTGGATCTCTCATTACCACATACTTCTCATCCAATTTAATTAGCTCAGCTTCACACTGCTGTTTTTTTTCAATTTTATTGCTTTTATTATAAAGGGAGTGTAAGTTAAATAAATAAGAAAAATAGTTTTCCTAGTGCAGATCTATCCACATTGTCATATGAATGATGATTCTTGTAAGAAATGATCAGAGCGATATATCTCTTCTCTCTAGTCCATGCCTGGATGAGGTGACGTCGTGACGAGCACATGCATGAGGAGTGATATATGCTGCATGCAGTGGTAATACATATGCAGCACAAGGACGTAATCATGGAACAGAATAAAAACGCTCTGCAGACATGCCAGCATAAGTGGCACACACAAACAAACACACACACACACTTTCCTTGTCTGTGGTTGATATCCGTTGATAAAACACACCAATGACAAAATATGTCCTCGGCCTCGGGGTGAGTATGTTTGCACGTATGCGCGTGCACAAAATGTGCGTCTGACTGTGAGCATGTGTGTGCATGACCGTGCGTTCTTTGCGTGCCTCGACGCCTCTGGCCGTGTGCGGCTGTGCGTGTATGAGAGCACTGCGATGTATGTGCTGAATTAAACAAGGTCACTCAGTGCAAGGCTGACTACTCCCCTGTAGCTACCCCCCAACACACACACACACACACACACACACACACACACACACACACACACACACACACACACACACACACACACACACACACACACACACACACACACACACACACACACACACACACACTTCCCCAATGACAGAGATTCTATAGTGGTCTGGAAATACATGTTGAGATAAAAGAACACATTTTGAGAAATGGCAGGTGACGTCCTTTTGAATATAGATGATCATTTAGCTGTGGTTCCAACCTTTCTGGTTGTTTGAATAGTTAGTCTGAATAGTTATGACATTTTTGAATAATACATTTACTTACTCTCTTGCCTGGAGGTCGATGAGAAGAACAACACCATTTTAATGTAATATAAGTTAAATATGGAGCCAAAGTCAGGAGATGATTAGCTTTGCTTGGCTTAGCTTAGCATGAAAGATTGGGAACATGAGGGAAATTGCTTGGCTATTTAATATTTACAAAAACCAAAATGTGAAAAACAGAAAAAAATATTTTAGTTTTTAAATGGACTTACAATTCAACAATTCAACCAAAGACTGAAGAAAAAAAATGTCTGTAGCTGAAGTATGCTTTTTAAAATTGCTGTCTATTTTGAGACTCCCCTCAAAGAGCAAAACTAACAATTTTTTTTTCACTAGATTCCTTCCCAGAAATTTAGGTTTGGCTTAATAAAAAGATAATACAGGCTATTATTTAACTGTTGGTTTAATAATATTTTCTAACTATGGACATACAGGTTTCATTAAAAAAAAATCAGTTTAAAGCTAGAGGACGAGATGTCATGTTTATTGCCTATTATTCCATACATTATGTGATGTACCAGCCAACTGACCGTCATCCTCTCCCTTTCCAACAGGCAACCTTATCTTTATCACTTTCTGAAGTAAAAAACAGACAGGCGGAGAACAAGCAAAGAAGAAGCCAATTATAGTCAGTTAGCTGTACATCATATATCTGTCACTCATTTTACTAGGCATTCAGGGTTCAAATGTATTCAATCATCATTTTTTACAAGGGCCGGGGAATGCGTAGATGTTATTTATAGGCAGCTGTTTTCCTTTCCATCAGTGCTGTCACCCCTCGCGTGTTTATTGCACCTCCTTGTTCACCTCTCTTGTGACAGGAAGCTGGGGGTTTAATAATAGGAAACATTCCACTTTGCAATGTGAGTATTGCCAGTGTCTGGTGATCTACTTTTTGCTTTTATAAAAGAGCTATTCACTCTCATGTTGTATTTGAAAAGTAACATTTTACAAGTGCAGTATCCCCACCAATCCTACACATATGTTTAGATAGAACAAAAATAGACCTGCTATGCGAGAAAGAATAAGAGATAAGAAATCAAACACTCATATTAATCACTTGAGTGTGTTTTCTTACCCAATTTATTATACATCCTTTCCTCCGCTTTTCGAAGTGTGTAAGTGTGTGTAAGCATATGCGACCTGAATAGATTGCATTGTTAGTGAAAAGATACTTCAAGTGCAAATTTGGCTCACAGGGACATGCCAAGACACATCATGGAGCAAGAATTAGGTTGTTTTTTCAGTATGCATAAATATTAAACAGATAGATCTAGTAATATTCTACTATTCTACTATTCCTACTATTAGCAAACCCAGAACCAACAATGAATTAATTGTGAGCTCTATGATCAAGTGCTGTGTACTCATAGAGCTTATTTCTCTCTGTCATAAAGCTCAATTGCTGTTCAAAACAGTGAGTCACCCCATTACACTGAGTAAGATATTCTACAATGATCATGGACACATGGACATTGTTATATATTTGAGTCAATCCCACATGCTGCTGTAAACACTCACTAGAACACCAAATATTTCTCCCCAAGATGACATCATGCTTTTTGATTCTCTTAATTTTGTAAATGGACTGTACTTACTTTGTGCTTTTCTAGTCATTGCAACCACTGAAAGCGCTTTTGCACTATAAGTCTACATTCACCAATTCACACACATTCATTTGATAGGGGCTATCATGCAGGGTGGCGAACCTGTTCACCAGGAGGGAACTAACCATTCACACACATTCATACACTATTGAAGCAATTTGGGGTTAACTGTATTGCTCAAGGACACATTGACATGTGGTCTGCGGGAGCTGGGAATCGACAGCTCTACCTCCTGAGATACATATTATTTAGGTAAATGACAAGTTTAAAATATTTCTGTCTTGAGTAGGATCAAATTTGAAGCTATAGTAGTGATGATGCAGTTAAAATGTGGGCTACCATCTCATAAGCTAATAGGACATTTTGTGCCTCAGAAAGAATGATTATTATGCTTGATCACAGCTTGCAACAGTAATGTTATTCAGCTCTGTGTTGCAAAACCTAACATAACAGTTGACTCTTGCCATGATGTAGTTAAAGGGGTTTCATGGAGGCAGGTCAGTGCCTGTTCTGGGTAAGCACAGTTTCACTGTCACCTTCCATTTTTTGCAATCCCAGTCAACATGTCTCTTGGCTGTCTCATGGTATTATTGTGTGCAGGAGGTCACTGTCTTTCTTCACAAAGCAATTTCCTCATTAGAACCACAGAGGAATTTAAAATCCCAAGACATGCATTCTCTGATCAAATCGCTTTCTCAATAAGTCTTTAGAAAGTGATTGAAAATGAATTATCCAGTATATGTCCTCTTACATTATCATCTGCCAGTCTTTTAAACTTGAGTCCCTGGAGGCAAAAATGATTCTGGTTGTTTTTCTGACAGTTGTGCTTATTGCTGAAAGCAGAAACTGTCCAAAACACAAAATTTGGTGCTGGCTGAAAAGCAAGTCCTGTGGTAAGATCCTGATGGGTTCATTCCAGGACTAGAGCTGCTCCTCCAGGGTCTCTATGAAAGCCTGAAAGACAACAACACAATGCAATGTCAAAGTGAAGGTCAAGACAAATGCTGTGGAAAGCCTTAAATATGAAAATTATATCAATTTTTCAATTTTCATCTTTTCTTTTCATGAGAAGGTTAGCTCAAGGATAATTTTTCCAATCTTTCTGTTAAGCTAAGTTAACCAGCTGCTGACAGTAGTGTTGACAATCTTGTTATTTGACAAGAAACTGAATATGTATATTTCCTTTAAAATTTGAAACCCTCATTCACATTCAACTACTTAACTTGTAATTGGCATCCATGTTGCATAGCTACATGATCTCAGATGCTCTACAGAAGTGAAAAAAATACATTAAAGTCTAACTATGTTTGACTTCCAACATCCATTGGTACGCTGCTTTGCAGTCCCTTAGAATTTCATCTGTAAATTTCACTATCATCATCTATACTCATTTCTACAGACCAAAAGGTCTTGCTACATTAAGTGTGTGTTGAGAATGGGGACTCCAAATATTATTCACATTTATATAAAAGGTGCTCCATTGAAGAACTGACTTTCTTCTGAGGACAAGGACACAATGAGGATAAATAATAATAATGTATAATAAAACCAACTGAATGTCACTATCTTCATATGCCCTCAGTCCTCCTCTCTGTTCATGTCTCTTACAGTCAAACAGACAGCACAGTTCTGTTTAAAAGGTAATATCAGCACCGGCAGCAATCAATACATGCATCCAACATAAAGACATCTCAAATCACAAATCACACCAGCATAACATTGTTACACCTCATGAGCTACATTCACCAATTACATGTTCGATCCAGTTTCTGTTTCTTATTACATTAAGAAATATAAAACTTGATAGACTTGCATTACGATTTAAGGGTTCCTTTACAATATGTACAATGTCACCATTTCTGTTCAGTGTGGTTTGTTTCAGTGATATTAAAACTACATTCTGTTCCCCTTTATTTTTTCTTGTTATGTATAATTCCCATTTCAAAATTTGAGATAGATTTTTTTTTACTATACTCTATGTATCATGAAGTTTCAAAATGTTATTGTACACCTGCAATTTCCCTATACAATAACAATGCGAGAACCTACTTTAACACCTACCACAGTGTTAAAGGGTTTTTCTCTCCTCAGTACCCTTGTTGTCTTGCTTTTCATGTGCATGTAGATTAACAGCTCGAGGTACCAGATACATGACCAGATAACATCATGACAGACTTTTGCTGCTATTCCTATCAGTTGTTCTGTTATGATGACAAAGTTCCATTCCACTTTGTTTCTCTTCCAAATACATGATAGAATATATTTCCTAACATTCTATCTAGTATTTCTCCGACTGTTTATCACAACCCTGATGCACATGGGAAACCAATAAACAGATGAATAATATCCTGTCACTGCAGCAGTCTCTTTAACTTAACTAGGTGCTACTCATCTTATAGCAAGTCACTGCTAATACATTCCAGTCCCCTAGATGGCTTTATCTCTATAACATAAACATATTGTTTTTAGGCGATTGTGCCACCAGCTGTTGAATGATTGATAGTGTGCCATCATACTCTTCAGTTCTGTTCATATACTTCTATTTATGATATTCAGAGGCATTAAATATTTCCATTGACTCAGCTCTGTTCGGTATTCCTTATTTAAAAGATAAGTGTTAGGAGAATTTACAAGATGTGTGTCAAGTGTCCCTAGCCTTCTGAGTGCTTCCTTGTTGTTTTGTCTTCAAAGAGGACTGGCTGGTAGGATTACTTCACTTAGCCCTCATTCCACCTTTTGACTTTGACTTCTTGTACATTTCTCATTTCCAAGTTGGGACGTGTTAAATAGCTAGTCACTATGTCTGCGATGAGGCTCTACTTCATAGTGGAAGCAAGAACATGGCATTTTCTTTGCGAGCTGGAAATAAGTCTTTTCATGATGTGGACAACTGACATTGTCATTGAGTAAAGTAGTCAAAACGAGATTACTCTGTTTTTCTGTCATGAGCACAGCTTTATCTGAGCCAATTTTCTGATTTATCTCTGATAGATTTCTATTTTGGTTTTCTTTGTCTTGCCTCACATATTCTTCATTAATACAATCTACATTAGTTTTGTAACTTCCTGGATAGATATCTTTGGTATCGCTCTTTGCCCAGCTTGATATCAATGATGTCATCTTGCTTGCTGGGTTTTGTTATCCTCATGCAATACATCAAAGAGGATGATGGAGTCCACTTATTTATTTCACAGTCGAATTCCTCCTCATTATTCTGCTGTTCTTCCGCAGACTCTCAGACGTAGAGAACAGCAACAACAACAAAAAAAAAGACACAAAAGCTTGAAGAAGATTTGAAACTGCCAGATTGATTTCAGATTTATTTTGCTGGATAAGTTGCAGTTACCCACAATGTCACTATATTGATGCAATAGGACCCGAGCCCAGACCATATCAAAAGGTATATTTTCACCATAAACCACTTGAGTAGAAAATAATGAGGAGACAGAATAGGAAAGAATTGCTGCTGAAAATACATCAAAGAGCAAGTTTAAAAAGTCAGTGCCAATTTTTAAGGCAGTGTTGTAAAAAACATGAAATTGAACTCTTTAAACAGTGTTGATCAGAATCCATGAAACACAAGATGAATTAATGTCTGAAGCAGAGCATAGAATTAAAAAGTTTGATGTCATTCATGCTAATAAAAAAAAATCTTAGAAGGAGGTGAATAATCAGATCAGCACTGTTTACTTCATGAGTGAGTGAGAGGGGGGGGGGGGGAAGGTATGAACATTGAATACGGTGAATGCAGCAGACAATACAATGCGCACTCAATCAATTTTGGGACAGGGGAAATACAACAAATGAAACTCTCCAGTACCCACAATAACAGAAAGGTGGTGGTGGTGGTGGTGGTGGTGGTGGTGGGGGTATCATCACAAAATCATGGTTGAAGAAATGCATACAGATAGAAATTAAATCAGGGTATAGTGTGGAAACGATTATACATAAATTCATGAGTGGGAAAAAGTATTTGTCCAAAAGTCTACTACTGAAAAAGGACAGAAATAAATGGTTCAGTAATGTTAAAGCTGCTATAAATCAACATATTTCTATTAGAAATGGATCAAATGACTGCATGGGGAACCCACCAGTACGACTTCTTTTTTGGTTAAATTGGCAGTAGTTGATTTTAAAACTAGAAATATTACATCAATGGAGAGTGAAAGTGAAGTGAGAGTGTCATCGAGTGCAGAAGTGTTGCTCACTTATGTGTTTTTAATATATCTTTTTAGGCAACAATGCAGGTCTACAGCACAGAGGAGTGAGATATATTAGGGTTTGAATACACAAGTAGGATGAATTCAATGTTGGTTTGGCTCTGCTAATGAGATTTGTTGTCAATTAGAAAAATACAGAACATTGACAGTCATATCCTTTATGATACATGTGAGGAAATAGTTAATAATGATGAATAATGTAGCAACTCTATCTCCTATGAATTGTTTATGTACTGTAATTCAATGTAGACATCAAATTTGACACAATGAAATATTATGCATTATGCAGTTTCACCCACTTAGTTCTTGAAATAGGGCGGTGGAATTGAATAGCTCTAATGTTTTCCATGACATGACAATTTAATTTTGGGGACTCCAGATTTCGATAACTGGAAGCTAATAAACACAGCAGCCTGTTATGATACTCAGCAAATTATGTACCAGGGTCAGCACTGTGTCAGTCTTAAAGATGCAAAGTAGAAGGTTTTTTTTTCCAAGAATATGGTTTGCTGCTGGAGAAATAGCTGACTCAGTTGTTTACACAAAACAACCTAAACAATTCCGGCAACAAATTAAAAAATATATACAGAGAGAGAGAGAAATATAATAACCTCAGTGATCTGCTTTCTGCTTTCATTTGGCATAGTTTGTTTACAGGCTTAATTCCCAGTGACAAATATTTTCTGGTTGACAATACTTTGAGCTCCAGAGCAGCCAGAAGGGGAAATAAACTATGCTAAAAGACAGCAGCTCGTATCTGCTGTAGAAATAAGAGGCAATAGTCATCATCACAAGTCATTAGACAATTTTACAAAGGAAATTCATAGGCTACTTTAATGCAGATATATGACACTAATAGTCACATCAATCTATTGAATATTAACAACATGTATAAATAATGATGACATAATGATGGTCTAAAGACTGCTAATCTAACAGAAAACAGATTTTGTTGCGCTAATTGCATTACAACATATCAAGTGTTACAGGGGACTTCCTATAATTAGGTTGGAAACATAAAATTAATAATTTATTTTGTCTGGAAATACTGTTTGGTGTTGCGTTTTGGACTTGAAGTTTGCATCTTCCCATTGTTAGTCTCACATCAAGGCTAACATTGAAATGCTGTGCTGAACAATTTGAAGTGAGATGCTGTGAGAAATTATGCAAAAATGCAAACCTTTGCTCACCCTTCTGTGTTGAGTTCCCATGGCAACTGTGCAGTGGCGACTTGGTTGACGCAAAAGCTCTGAATGAGCTACAGTATGAAAAATACTTAAAACAAAATGAGTTTTAAGGTTAGGTCAAGCTTTCTTTTTAATGTAGGTTGCATTTCATGTTACATGTGCAGTGATTTTATCCAAATACATCCAATCTATTACAATGGGACTCAAATGCCAATAATATAATTCTCTTTTAAATTGTTTTTATTATGGAAAACAGGGTTCATAGTTTTAAAAGAATTAAAAAAAAAAAAAAAAAACAGCACTTGTAACAAATTTCAAATACAAGTATATCATATAATTAAAATAATATACATATATTGCATAATGAACATTCATTCTAGGAATTGCAGTTTCACACAAAACTGTTTCTAATGAATTATCTTGCTCATACTGCACATGTGCAACATACAATATACATGAGATTCCTTTATAAAATCTTGGCACACNTAAAAAAAAAAAACAGCACTTGTAACAAATTACAAATACAAGTATATCATATAATTAAAATGATATATTATAATATACTGCATACCGAACATTCATTCTATGAATTGCAGTTTCACACAAAACTGTTTCTAACGAACTATCTTGCTCATACTGCACATGTGCAGCATACAATATACATGAGATTCCTTTATAAAATCTTGGCACACAGTAACATCCTCATAGCATCATTGTAAGTGACTCTAAGTATCTGGGTACTGCTTTTTATTCCTGCAATATTTATGAACTGCATAGAGGAGCATTTAGTAAACCCTGTATGACCTCAATCAGCCTTCTGTCCATGTAAAAACTATTTTTACTCCACCACTGTCATTCAAATTCCTAGGGCCATCTTTCAGAACTGTTAGCTGGTTGTTGCTTTAAATGCTTATGTAGAATGGGAATCCTGTTTTGGACAGCTTTGATGTTTCACCTGCTGNGTTTTTACTCCACCACTGTCATTCAAATTCCTAGGGCCAGCTTTCAGAACTGTTAGCTGGTTGTTGCTTTAAATGCTTATGTAGAATGGGAATCCTGTTTTGGACAGCTTTGATGTTTCACCTGCTGCAGCGGTTACTAAGGGGCTGTGGATGTTGTATTGATGTATTTGACTAGGGGTGCTGTTAAACTGTCAGTAAAAGACTTAGTATGATACTGTAGCCCATTGATCTATCTTTAACTCCTCCTCATGTCAGATCTGACTTTTAAACTACTGTAATCCATACTCCATACTAAAGGGTTGAAATAAAGTTAACTCAATTGCACATACAACTGATTTGCACTTCCAAGACTAACACACAAACTGAGAAGCATATCTTGTGTGTTATGCATAAAACAACAAGGATAATCACATTATGAAAATCAAGTTGATGAGCCATTTTCCCTCAGTAACCCAGGAGAATGTGTTTCAGTCAGAATACTCAACTGATGTGCTATTTCCAGGTGCCAGGAAATGTCGGTCATGGAGTATAATGAACCGAATCATAAGTCTCCACTGTCACATTGCCCCATTCACTCAGTCATGAGATGTTAACCACATCCAATGAGAGCAAACCCTCCTCTCTGACAGTCAATGAGTCGCTATGACAACAGCTCTTGACAGGATAAATCGAGTTTGATGTCTTAAGAAAATAACTCTCAAAAGCATCAAACCCCCCCTTGAAACATCTGTAAAGAAGCCTGTCCACTGTGTAGGATGATGGAGCATGTAAATGTATCATCTGTTTCCATTTTGTCAAAGGGTGCTTATGAATAAGAGGTTTCATTGCATATTCAAAGGCAATGAGCGTCAGTGTCAATGAGATGTGATGTCAGTGGAACGAGGCTCTCCTTCATCTGTTAACCTCTAGACGGGTGGCCGTGAACCTGAGACCCCCACAACTCATTATTGATGCTTTCTAATTAGTCTTTTGATTCACTTTGATCCCATATCTTGTTATTCACCGTCACGACTTCCTTGCCCTTTGGAAATAGCAAAATCATTTCTTCTCGTGCTGTGA
Organism: Rastrelliger brachysoma; assembly: GCA_024605115.1. Taxonomy (NCBI): domain Eukaryota; kingdom Metazoa; phylum Chordata; class Actinopteri; order Scombriformes; family Scombridae; genus Rastrelliger; species Rastrelliger brachysoma. Next base: position 11,796 of record JANJYP010056386.1, read on the forward strand.
TTTACAGTTATTGTGTACTGAGGCCAGGCTTGGTAATTTGGAGATGAAAATGAGCAGGGACAGGAGGAGAGTTCCAGTCTGTAACTCATTTCCACCTTCACTTCCTCCTCCTCCTCTTCCTCCTCCCACATATGAAAGCCATAACTCAGTCTTTGTGTCCTCAGCTGACTACATTTCCTTCCTTAGAGCATCCCATCGGCAGGCGTGTTGGTCTCAAGGTTGTTCTCAGCAGCGAATATGAGCCCCAGTAAAATTGATCCGTACATATCTTAGCCAAAGACAGATGGCTTTTGGATAACAGTTGAGCTCTCGAGGAGAAATTTACACATCAAAAAAAAAAAAAAAAAAAAAA
>JANJYP010056428.1:0-13333 GCA_024605115.1 Rastrelliger brachysoma
GTGGAAAGGGAGGGGCACACAGACACAAATACTGTCACCGACCAATCGTCTCATTATTAAAGGAAAAACATAAACTCAAAACACTCAAACACACTGTTGCTGCTGCCTACGTATACTGTAGTAGAGCTAAGGACCGTGATGCTATGACTTGTCTATGGGAGGGGGGGGGCCTGTGTGTAAAAGAGAAGAGAGGGGGTGAGAGGATGGTTGAGGTGGTCCCTTTCCTGACTTCCTTTTTGGACAGGAAGTATCTACTCCTTGCTGTGCATGTACAGCAGCAGGTCGGCGACACGGTTGCTGTAGCCAAACTCATTGTCATACCTATAGAGAGAGGAACAGAAAAGAAGAGATAGGTTTAATGATCGGTTTTTGAATCTGGTAAACTTTTCCTGTTAAATGTAGAGCAGACAAGACTAACCAGGAAATGAGCTTCACGAAGTTGTCATTGAGGGAGATGCCAGCGCCAGCATCAAAAATGGAGGAGTGGGTGTCACCGATGAAGTCAGAGGACACAACCTGCAAAACACAAAACGTGTCAGTCAGATATTGTGTAGCCAGGCAGAGTTAATGCATGTATCAGTTGAGGACGCAGGTCATATTTTCTTCGCATAAACCACAAATTAATTTTGAATAAAGAATGTTGTTCAAAAAATTAATCCTAATCTCCTTTCGTCCAAGTGAGTGTGTGATTTTAGTTGTGACATCATTACTAGTCATGTATCCGAATTACCTGGTCTTCGGTGTAACCCAGCACTCCCTTCATGGGCCCGTGTGCGGCCTTCTTGACGGCTTCCTTGATCTCAGCGTATGATGCAGGCTTGGACAGACGGCATGTCAGATCCACCACTGACACATCAGCGACTGGCACCCTGAAGGCCATGCCTGTCAGCTTGCTGGAGAAAAGTACAGAAAAAAAAGACAGATATTGGACTAGTGGCACCACCTGTTTTTTCTTTTTACAACTTCTGGTAATGTCTTTCAAACAATTAGATGTCTCTCTGGTGGTAAGGTTGATGTGTGCATGTGTATTTACCCGTTGAGTTCGGGGATGACTTTGCCCACTGCCTTGGCGGCGCCAGTGGAGGCGGGAATAATGTTCTGGTGGGCACCACGGCCATCGCGCCAGGCCTTGGCACTGGGACCATCAACTGTCTTCTGGGTGGCTGTGTATGCATGGACTGTAGTCTACAGGGGAGAATGTCACATTACATACACAGCACATTTCTTTGGTGTCTTAATTCAAACCTTGAACTCAGTAAAATCTATGAAAAAGTCTCATTTGAGCAGAGGTCATGCATGTTTGCAGAGCAGTAATAGGTTTACTGAGACTTACCATGAGAGCCTCCTCGATTCCAAAGTTATCATGGATGACTTTGGCCAGAGGAGCCAGGCAGTTGGTGGTGCAGGAGGCATTACTATCAACAGAATGATATGCATAGTCAGCAACTACAATCACTTAACTTGCAGAAATCTTAAAATTACATTTTCTCACCCTGAATTTTGTTATTAAAAAGCTCTAGCAAGGCTGCAGTAATATATTTATGTAAATTAAAAACATATAGTGCAGAAGATCTCAAGCAAGTTACCTGACAATGGTCATGGAGGAGGGGTCGTATTTGTCCTCGTTGACTCCCATGACAAACATTGGAGCATCAGGTGAGGGGGCGGACACAACCACACGCTGAGCTCCACCCTGGATGTGAGACTATGGGTGACAAGCAGAGAGAAAGAGAGCACAAGTTAGAAACTGGACAACCTGCCTACAGTATTTGCGTCTATATGTGTGCATATGCATATGTTTGTGTACATACAGAGGCCTTCTCCACGCTGAGGAAGACTCCGGTGGACTCCACAACGTACTTGGCTCCAGCGCTGCCCCAGGGGATCTCTGCTGGCTTCATGCTAAAGTTCAGAGAAGGCACACAGTTAATGTAAGGTTAAGTAGTTATTATAAAAAAACACAACCAGAGACTGTGCAAGTTATGTTTTGCAAAAGAAGTGATAGATGGTGGTGGGACAGTAATTTTGTTAGAACAGTACATCCTGTGCTGCTTAGTGTTCATACTAGTGGATGTGTAAAACAGGAATGTCTCTTCAATATCCCTCTACTTTGTTGGTATTGGCTTTTTCAGAGTGGAGGCCCCATCAGTCAATGGATTAAAACAACAGCGGGTACCATGGACAGAGGAGCAGCTATGATAAGGCCTGAGGCAGCAGACAGCCTCATTCCGAGTGACAGGAATTCACCCAGGATATTAAAGACCAGCAGGATGAACTGGCATGAAACACCTCACCTTAAAATGGAAAATACGATTCCAACTGTACGGCTGGCTGTCTCTATAAAATAATCAGTAAAACTGTTCTTGGCCTCAGTTAGCAACATAACTGGTATCTGTGCACAAAAGGCCACTAGCTACCAAATGTCTTCATCTTCACTCACCACTGGAAAACAGAGATGGCGTTGCCATCGACGATGAGCTTGCCATCTTCTTGGGAGACCTCTCCATGGTAACGGCCGTGGGTGGAGTCATACTTAAACATGTAGACCTGAGAGGAGAATCAGTTTAGGTGTTAGTAACAGGTTCTTTCAGCAACACACACTGCTAGTTTGCATCTTGAATTAGCACCCATGGAAATAAACATGTTGCTGTGAATCATGCATTTCATAATCATATTTGTATATTTGCTCACCATGTACTGCAAGTCAATGAAGGGGTCATTGATGGCCACAACCTTGATGCCCTTCAGAAGGCAAGCCCTCAATACGAGGCGGCCAATACGACCGAAGCTGCACAAGAACACAATCACAGATTATAAATAGCTGCTTTGGGAAAATGGTGGTAAACTTCCTAAGGATGTCAAATTACTCCTGGGAGCTAACAGGAACACAAACAGCTGAAAAATCCTCTACTTCTATCACTTCCACATTTATGCTGCTCCACTACTGTGGAGCTTGTTATTAACACAAGTAAAATCTAATATATATCAAATAAAATCTTAATCATCAGCTTCAAGGTTTTCTTGTGAAGCAGTTACATGAAGTGTAGCATTTTTTGTCAATTCAATTTTATATTTTGGAAAGAAGAAATGCAAAATAACAGGCACAGTTAACTGGTTAAATGAAGAGCTTCAGACTGCCTAGAGNGAATGCAAAATAACAGGCAGCCACAGTTAACTGGTTAAATGAAGAGCTTCAGACTGCCTAGAGCATGTAATCAAAGTAAACTAGAGATTTTACTGTGCTATTACTATTTAAAAGGAAATCCATTCACATTGTTCTGCATCACAGGTTCTAATTACAGTTGCACAGGATGTGGTGTAGGCAAGCAAATACATTCACCTCAATAATCCTCTACTAACACAAGAAATGATTGGGTGCACAGTGGAGGTTCATCCCCAAAATATTTTGCACTGACATCCTGTCCATATCAAACTATAATCATCCTAAACAATTCTGTTTCTGAAGTTTGTGCATTTTAAACTCACCCATTGATTCCAACACAGAGATCTGACATGGTTGCTGTTGCTTTGGGTGGATTGAGTTATCTGTGGAAAACAAGAAAAAAGACAAAGTGATAATGTTAGAAAGATAACTGCAGAAAGCTACTTACAAAATAACATGAAAATGTGATCTAATGTAGAAAAAGATAACTGGCAGACAAACAAAAATAACCATCTGTTCTTATCAATGCTGGAAATGACAGCGACATAATATGAAACCCTTTATTCTTTGTTATTTGGTGGATTGAAAACAAAAATACTAACATGCAAGCTTTGAAAAGAGGTAAGCTGTTGCCTTGGCAGCGAGAGGTGGCTTTAATCAGGTTCGTTAAGTTGTTAGCAATACATGAGAACTTGCACTGGTGTAATGTGGCCATGTGAGACCATACGACAGACCAATCTACACATCTATATGATATTATGTTACTTCATTTTTCTCTGCCAATTGTTGAGTGTGTGCAGCAATGCTAAAAGAAATCAAGACTAGAAACAATGTTGGCAGTAATCTAAGCAAATGGACAGGAGGTGTGACGCATTTGCACATAATAGCAAAAAAAAACACCAAAGTGCTACATTAGTGTGCTCACATCAAAATGAAGCTGGTGTAACAGTCTGAGCTGGGAACTTTGGCTGAAGGTGGAATAATAAACTGAAGGTGTACACGGGGTGTTATACTGTTTGTTGTCATGGACACAAAAATACAGGCTGTCAAATAGCGTATTTTTCGCGCATCTGTTGCAGGATATAGGGGTCTTATATCATGAGTGGACATGTTTAGACAACAATGGAAAATGACAAGAAGGCAGGGAGAAGTGCAGAGTAAGTGTTAGGTATGTAACTCAACAAAGAGAGACTTGTCTGCTCACTGAAGAGAGATGAAGTCTGGCCTCGACTCAACTATGTGAACTCTTTCCCCCCTGTTTTCCTCTCCTTTTCATCCACTCATATCTCTGTATCTCCTCTCCACGCCTCCTTTCTCCTCCCCTCCCTCTACTCCTGTATTTTCAAGCAACTGCTTCCTCTCTCTCTCTTCCTGCCCCCCTCCTCCACCATTTCTCTCCTCCTCTTCCTCTTTTCTGTTGTCCTTGATATGCCTATAATTTAAAGAAAAAGCCCTCTTTGATATCAGATTTAGGTGTGTGCGTTATTTGGGTGCGTTATTTGGGTCAATACTAAGTTAATAAGCAGCTGGTATAAGAACTGTTGATCTGAAAATCTGAATTAATTCATGGACTCATTANGCCCTCTTTGATATCAGATTTAGGTGTGTGCGTAATTTGGGTCAATACTAAGTTAATAAGCAGCTGGTATAACAACTGTTGATCTGAAAATCTGAATTAATTCATGGACTCATTAATTAAAAAATGTGTGAAACCCAACAGATTAACACTGGTGACCCACTCTAGGTTCATTAGAAGTTGTGGTAAACTGTTTTTCCTCAGCAGCTGTAGGCCTGATGAATGTGGTGTTTCAGTGAGATTTCTGTTTATAACAAGTCTCCAAACACTGTGCTGCTCAGTAACCAGGTACTNCCAGCAGCTGTAGGCCTGATGAATGTGGTGTTTCAGTGAGGTGCTGAGTCTGTAAAACTGCAAATTTTGAGATTTCTGTTTGTAACAAGTCTCCAAACACTGTGCTGCTCAGTAACCAGGTACTAACCTTGTCAGGGGCCAGTATGTGTGTGTGAGAGAGAAAGTCGCAGGTAGGCTAAGGGCTCTGCGGATTGTCCTTGAAACTGGTTGGTTGCCATTTTCGACTACAGTAATCTCCTAATCTGTTGTATGTGTGCTTCTGTCACTGTGCGTCTCTGTGGGGAGCATGTAGGACAAGCTGTTGCTCTGGTGAAATGCATTGTGGGAGCACTTTAAATAGACTAGAGGGGCAACCCGATTAGATTAAATCATCTCACGTTCTCCTACATCTCCATCCCTGATGTATTTGAACTTGAGATGTATCCACTGTTGTTATAAGTACAGTAAACTGATGCTCTGCCTTGCTCTGTAACAGCATCTGATGTTCAGTCAAAATTCATTTATAGCGCTACTGTGCTCCTCAACAGTTATGTGAATACTTGTTTCTAGTATATTTTTCTGCCTGCTTGTGGTACCTTTCTATCAGGACAGAGCAGCCATTTTGTTCTGCTGTTAGCATCCATAAAACAAGGTCACCAAAGGAGAGAGTCAGAGAGAGCGATAGTATCACCATGCTGTTCTCACATTTCTCTTTCCTCTCCTTTATACTCAGTTCCCACCATCACCTATTGTGCATTCACAAAGCTCTCTTTCCTCTCTTTTGAAGTTTACTTCACTCTCTCCTGTGCACTTTTTCACGGTTCAGTGTCCCACTACTTCACTTCCTCTTTCTCTACACTAACCTCCCCATTTTATCAGCAGCTACCTTAGGTTTTACAACATAAAATGGCTGTTCTATTGATAAATGATACTACTTTTAATGCCGGGTGGACTATTCTCTCAGAATAAAGTGGATGGAAAATGGGACTGGACAAAGTTTGACAGAGCCAAATATGAAAGATCTGGTGGGATCTGGCTCTAGACGTGGAGAATTTTACAACTTGACAACCTGATCTTACGGAAAATGTTTATTTGAATTAGTTGGTGAAGTTTTAACAATGAAAATGAGAGTATGCTTGAATGAACTGATGTAGGAGAATACTGGAGACTTTTTACTATGTGGCCCCAGCTTGTCTGTATGAACATTGTGCCACACCCCCTTTATGTCCGTTACTGTTGCCTAGAACAGTGTCGAGGATTGGCCAATCAGTTGAGGGGGGGAAGTTCAGAGGAAGGCTATGTGTAACATTTGGAAAGGTATGAACTGTCATGACTGAACTATCATTGTAAACAGCAATTGTGTAAAACTAATAACAATAATAAAAAAAAAAAGGTTACAGAGTTACAGAACTAATTTTAAATAGTAAGCATTAAACATGTCCTGGAAGTCAAACCCTGAAATAGTACAGTTAAATTATCCAACATTGCTTCTGGCATTTTACAACAGGACAAAAAAATCCTCAAAAGCAGCCAGCAACTCTTTCTACGCCTCCACTGCACAGTTCCGCCTCTTTTGACTGTAGACCAATCAGCACTGATCTGGTATTCAGCCCACACTTTTCTCTCAGGCTGACACACACTCACACACAGACAGGTCCCAGCTCACAGAGGCAGCATTGTGCAGAGCGGACCTCAGAAAATAAATACTGTTAGTTGCAGTTTACAGTCTGCTCACACTTATTCAAATGCCGGAAGGAGAGGCAGGCAGGGTAAATTAAGTCTAGAAATGTTTCTTCACTGTTGATGTGATTTACTACTACATCAAGCTGAAAGCAACAGACACTGAAAAGATTAAAGTGAGTGTTTTCATTCACTTCAATGGCAGCATCTATTCTAAACTGATTAATCTGTTGTTTTGCAAAAAAAAAAAATGAGTTAGATTTCTGCAGTGCAGCCAGCTCTTCCTCAGATTGGCTGGCCAGGGATCAATAAGGGGGACACCCAACTACGCCTCAAAAGAAAAAAACTGGACCATTGTCTATCCAGCCTCTCCATCTCTCTATCTAACCTTCATCCCTCGTCCCCACTTCTGTCTCGCCATAAAACCCCTTTTTTTCCACCAGTCTGACATTAAACCATGACATCTATATTCAAACACTTGACTACGGAGGAGTAACCCTACAATCCTAGTTTGTTTTAGTCTTTCAATTCATTATCTAGTAGATCCAAATACATGTCCTGTTTATTCAGAGTGTGGGTGAGTCTCTCCTCCCCTCTCTCTCTCGCAGTATCTTTCTCTGTCATCACCTTTTAATCCCATTTCTCTACCATTCTCATCCACCTCTATCTAACTTCTTTTTTTTATATCACACACCCCCTCCCCTTTTCCCAAGCACCCAAACTAATCATTCAAATTCAGCACCCAGCCTCCATCTGCCCATTTGTCTGTCCTCACCGCTCTTTGTCTGTCTGGTCCAACTCATTTAGCACACTCTACCCTCCCTCTGAGCTGCGACCCATTTTCCTCACAAAAACAGTTTCACCGGTGGGGGTGCGGGGGACAAGGGGCGCCATGTCTGCGACTCTGCGTGTACTGCATCTGCGCCAGAGGGACCACTAGGAGTGGAGATGACTCATACCCCATCCGACCAGAAAAAGACAAAGACAACAGGCTTCCTCAGGTGGTGAAATCCTAAAAATGAGAGAAAATATGCCCGATGCTTGGAGAGGGAAAGAAGAGGGACGAAAGGAGAGAGCTCGACACAGCATTTCCCTTCTGTCGACAGCTTCTCTGATGTCAAACACACACTGACTCCTCTTTTCTCTGTAATATGTCAACAGGCTTAGAGGTTGTGTTTGTGTGCAGTTCGGTCACATGCTGCTCTCCCTTATAGGGACTTGGGTTTTTAGGAGCACAGATTAGCTACTGTTCATCTTCCTAACAGTGCTAGAAAACTATTCACATAAATAACCAGGATCAAATAACAACTGGCCTGTTTACTTGGTTTCAGATGGTCTGTTTTCTTAAACCACAGCTATTAAACTATATTTATGACAAAAACTCCTTCTTTGCTTTGCTTTTCCTCAGCTTGTGCATCTACTGTAAACTTGTTGGTGTTTCAAATGAATCAACTGACTGTCATTACTTTTTGTGCCCACTATGCCACTCCCCAAGGCCTTCCTCCTTGGTCTGCCCTTCTTTCAGCGTCTGCTGCCTATTCAAACCTCCCTCTAGCTCTCTCTCCTTGTCACTCCCTCTTCCTGCACAGTATTTTTCCACTGCAGAGGGCTGATTGGCTAGAGGCCAGACAAACTATCCAATTAGGAAATGTTTTCCTTTCTGGCCCACCTCCAAGTAAATTTTAAAAAAATCAAATACATTATACACTCTTACATGCACAACATTAGTCAAGTCAAACTTGATGTGGTCTGGGGTTTATATGACCTTCTGATCATCATGTTTTTCCTCCCCTTCTGTGCAGTGTACCTGCTTCTCCTCTTTTTATAGTCTCATCACAGAGGCAATGCCACTTTGATGCCATAAACTAGTCAGTTAAACGTCTGACAACATTACATCAGCAGTCAGACACAAGCCTGTGCCCACCACAGGCTGTGTGTCCTTCTCAGCAGGTAGAGCCTCCTGCAGACAGCAACAGACAGACAAGAAGTCCACTGTTTGTTTCATCAGCAGCAACAATAAGCTGCCAGAATTTATAATGAAATGATGCTGATGCTGCAATGATTCCTATTACCAAATATACATACATAGATCTGGGTTAATGATAATCATGAAATTAGTTAATAATAAAGTAAAGCTAGTGGATTCAGTAATTTGCTGCAAAGACTTCTTCAAACACACATTCATTGATGCAAACACACACACACACACACACACACACACACACACACAGACATCAGGCACCATGAATTAGTAAAAGGTGTATCAAACTGCAGAGGACTCACTAGGAGAGGCATGTGACTAGTCTGCACACACACACACACACACACGCACGCGCACACACACACACACACCGCTCATATCCGTCTGAGCTTGTGTCAGCAGGCAGATGACAGATATCCTTCCTAAAACCCTGGTACCGCTTGTCCTCTCCTCTCAAGTTCTCAATCTATGAAGCTACAGTTCACTTTATGCCGTATGCACCATGTTAATCTCATCACAGTAAATGAATAAGCGTAAATTATTTTAAAAACAAGGCAAACTGTATTATTACAGATGTATAGTTTTCTTTTTCCCAGTCGTGTGCCTCCTTCCTCAGTGAAAGAGGTATTTCCTTGTATTAACAGCAGCAAAGTGCTGAGTCATTCTTGAGTTACTTCTCTCTTACCCACATCCTGGACAAAATGTCTGGTTGGTTAGTCATTTGGAGAATATAACTAAAAGGGATTCAAACTAACATCAGCCTAGTAAAATCATACTATTTATGGGTGGAAAACTTGAGTTGATTGAGAAAAAATGAATCATAACCTCTTGATGAAGGACAAATATTTAAATCCTGGGTTGAAGTGGAACCTGATTTGACAGAACAAAGAAAAAAGCCTCTGTACTTATTACGCTAAATACCTGAGTCTACTCCCCATCTATTAATGTCAAAGAGACCTAGAGTAAGGCCTTATTACATCACCAGTAGTTCGTGTTGTCAGTATGTTCTTAATAATATGGCTGTGATCTTTGTTAGGCTGAAGGAACATGCCTTGTATGTTACTGGTGGACCTGGTGGAGCTAATTTAATTGGCTAATGGCATACTCTTTGCTCAGCAGAGGCCCAACATGTTGGTCACATGGCCACTGACATTAATGTCAGAAATATAGCTGACACCCTCGTCTGCAGCACTTCAGAGTAGGCATAAGAGCAGAGTGAATATCACATTAATTATTTGTGACATAACTTGGCCTATGAATAATAATAGTTGTTCATAATAATAATATAATGATAATAATATTAATATTATGGCATCACTGTGTCATGATGTATAGTTATAGGATTAAACCACTGATAAGATTAGTGGACTAATTTTGAAAATGTATTGCCATGCTGTCATTTTTGATATATCACAATAATTAAATTCAATGTTGTGTATTTGTGCTTCAATATTTTGTTAAAGAAATTGGTATAGATGAAAGTTATATATCATCTAATTAGAAATACTGCAAAATCATCTCACCATGTGCCATGCATCATCAGTCCGCTGATGCATAACACATGGCTGCTGTTTCTGTCCCAAAGTGATGAAGAAGAGGCCTGAAAAGCCTGTCAACATATATGCATTTGATTATAAAATTCAGCAACTGTGTGGCAGCTCTGGGCCTCTTACTAATTACCTTCAGTCATTCATAGCCTGAACTATGGGACCAGTGTGAATGGCTCATTTCAGACAGCTGAGGACTTTGAGAATAAAGATGAAGAGCAGCTCAGCATCATTAAAGTACCTCAGGGCCTGCTGTGACCTTCCTCAGCTGGAGTAATGACCTTCAGCAGTGAGACAAGGCCAGACATGTCTGCATCTGCGTGTACCACACCTACCTGAAAGTAGCACTGTGTGGCTTTTAGGCTTTGATGTATATTGATTTTGCCTTTTTTAAAAATACATCAATTCGTCTGTTACAGTAACTTCCTCTTATTAATTTTCCATACAACATACGGCTGACTAGTTCAGACATCTAGTTAAAAAGCTTTGCCACATAAACTGAGATGAACTTTATGTGTCGCGTGGCTGCTTTCTAAAAAACTCAGGGCTCTTTTTTTTTAAACCGCATCAACAGGTCTGTCGAGTCAAACTGCGGCAGAATCATGCGACACTCCTCCGTCTCTCTGCCCTTCAAAAATGCATCTCAGGAGCATGTTTCAGCTTTCCCCCCACTTCATCTCTTCACATTGAATATTATTCATTTGTTCCGTTTCGGTTATTATATCACCGTGATCTGTGCTTAAAGTCATTGCGAGAGTACAATCATCCCTGTATAATCTAATGGCGCAACGACTACAGGTTTCATCATGAGGAGCTAGGGAGGCACGTAGCTCCAACTCCGGCTCACGCACGCCTCTCCACCCTGTACATCGTGTCATAACAGCTTGATGCACTACCGCCAACAGCCGTATTAGATTTAAACTATAGACTTCGCTGTTCATCCCAGCGTCTACCTAAATAGAGTATAGTTAAGTTTTCTGATGCGCTAAAGGCTGTAACTTAAAGCGTATTCTTGTAAGCGATTACGTAACGTAGAGACTAATCCACTTCCGCAAAGATGCAGCATAGGGAGCTGACAATGTCACGTTACCTTTAGCCTCAGATGAATGAAATAATAAGTATGAATGGACCGCAATTCATATATTGTATTTCAACTAGCCTACGTATTATTTTTATGTTGTGTATTAGCCTATATTTTGGTGTAAGCTAACTGATGCAAGGACGAACATTATACGAGGCTGCATGGCCTTATCGCATCTCCTCCCATCCTCGCTCCTCTCTTCATTTCCACAGCATTAAGGCCTGCCTCCAGCTAAAGAGGATGATTTAATTATTGCCAAAAGGAAATTACTTCATCCTGCTATCTTCTTGTTAGTCTCTAGTGGTCCTACGCCACTTTAAAAGGGTTAGGGTTAGTTTTGGCCGATTAGAATAAAGATGGATGAACAAACTACACTCAAGCTAACGTTACAGCTGCAGCCTCATATCATAGGCTATAGCATCGTGTACATTAAAAATGCAAGCAAATGAAAGTCATAGATGAAAATGTATCATCTCATGAGGTTAAGGTACCCTATGATAGGCCAACACTGAAGCGTCGACAGTACTGTAGTACAGACAACCGTAGTACAGGCTCTTTACAACGCCCTGTGTGTAGAATTTTGTGGAATGTTTTTTAAATATGCGCACCACGGCCGCTATAAAATCCGAAGGGTAAATCGGGTTTACTACTTACCTCAAGGCTGATGCTTCTTCTGTCTGTGTGCGCAGTACACAGTCCCGCCTGCTGCTTATATACCGGACACGTGCCTCGGGGAGCCTGGTCGCCCTGGTGATGTGACGTCATGCCATCTTTCGCTCCATTCGGAACGAGGGACTGGTCACGGTCGTTCAGTAGCTGCCATAGTAACCAGAGTGACTAATTGACATCTAGTTACAAATCTTACCCAGTTATTCTAAAATGTTAGAGTTATATTGATGGTAAAAACATAATAATAGCAAGAGAAGAAGATGGACTGGCATATGACAAACATACACACACTATAGCACAGTGCCACAGTGCCACAGTAGAAGAAGAAGAAGAAGAAGCTGTGATGAGGAATGATGAAGCATTTTGTCCCTTTTCCACCATGTTGGAAGCTGGGCATGTGCATGTGTGGATAAAGCCCATTGAAGGAACTTAGCATAAGGCATATTAATAGGCAGAGTCATAAAACTGCAGTAGTAGCTTTATTAATAAAAAATAGCTGTGTGTTGATGTAATTAGTAGGCTGGTCATTTTCTGCATGTGGGAGGGTCATAAAGGACTGCATGGCCTTTATAAAGGAAATGCTTTATAACCAGACATTGTGCATTGATCTGTAAAGGACTGCAGATTGCATCGCCTATGGATGCAGGATGGATGTGTGTATGTGTGTGTGTGTGTGTGTGTGTGTGTGTGTGTGTGNCCTATATGGAGGGATGCAGCACTGTTATGTAAGATGACATGAAACGAACATGTCACGTTCTTATGGAAACAGGCTGTTCTTGCTGCATGGGCTTGATGAGTTGGATGCTAGTGTCATATAAATTGTATTTCTTTTCCTTTATGATTTCTATTCTATTATAATCCATTCTATTACTTTCTATCATAGTCTAGTCTATTCTAGTCGAGTCGTTTATATCCGTTTATATTTTATGTACATCATCTCCTCTTTTGCTTTATCTCTTTTTTTTTTACTCTCCTCCCCTCATGCCACAGCACGTGTCAGACCCAGAGAAGGGCTACGTGAGGGAGGATGCGTACTGTAGTGAAACATGGGAAATCCCTGCAGTGCAGCGCAAGCAGGGAGGGGACGCTCGTTGGCCAACATGACATTTCGTCATCATGGTTTGATTTCCGTATTTCAAGCAACATTGTAATATTACGTTTAATCTACTGTGCAACACTGAATAACGCCCTTCATGGTGGAGCAGTTGTCTATAAAGCCTTCATCTCATTGATGATATGCTGAATTTCTCTTTTACCCCTTAGGCTTTAGGAAATGCATGTAGGTTATGTGTGAAGTATCCATGAAAGCATCTTGCAAGAGGGCAACAGCGCCATGCTGTGTCCATCCATGGGAATTTTTTTT
>JANJYP010056434.1:0-17803 GCA_024605115.1 Rastrelliger brachysoma
TTAAAATAGCTGTTGTGTGCACCACTCCGAAGTGCCCGGCTTGCTGCCGTTTTTGCTAGTCGCTAGCCAGCATCGCAAAAAAAGAAAAAATAGCGTAACTCTGGACAGTCTGCGATAAAGGTAATTTTATATTTGCTATAATGTTTGACTAATATCCATGAGGAGGATAAGCCTATAATGTAAAATGGCGCGTGTATCACTTTAAGATAGTGATTTTAAATGTGGTTTTTTTCCCCCATAAATGCATTGAATACACTCTTGATTAATCCCTGATGAGGAATTTGAATGTGAATTTAATTATGAGTCAGTATATGAACAGTATGTAAAGTTTAAGCCGCCACTTGTGATACATTCATTCTTTTATTAAAGTGTATGCGTTCACACAAAAGCAGCATTCTTCATTTTACTTGTCTGCGTGTGGATATGCAGGTGGGGTGGGGTTGGAGGGACAGATAATGGTCAAACCAGCTAACATTGGACTTATCTTCCTTTTGAGAACTTCCGATTCTCAGGATGCTAACCATATTGTTATACTAACATCACGGCCGAAAAAGCTGGCAACATCCCAAACTGTGGATTCTCTTCAAAAACTATCAATCATTACTTTTTCGTTGCGTGCTCGGGCTGACCTAATTTCACAGCGCACACACACCCCGATAAACTGTTCCTGCTGCTCATGGACATAAGTGCATCTTGGAGACACAAAGCATTCATTTCTAGGAGAGGGGGGGTAAGGGGTGGAGTGCTTTTCCAGGACATTATAATATATCTGAGGCTCTGTGTGTCCATCTGGTCTATGTCTAATCACTATTGTTTACTGTGCAAGATGGTGCAAGTGTACTATCCTAATTCATGTGTGGAAATCTAGCTATTTTAGTGATGTTACTCACCACACAGCTCTTCTAATTCCATCCGCTTTTTTTTTTTCTCAAAATAAGGGCTGTAAATTCATTGAGTTGGAATTGTGAAATACTAATACCACCCACTGACATCATAAAACTCTAGAGAATGACCAAATGCCTGCACTGGTATGTCTCTATGCTTTCATCGATCGGTTAGATAAGACCTACTCCAAGCTTGTTAACAGTCGTCGGCCTCCCCCTTCCCTCCCCGACAGCTGATTAGGCCTACAGACCATGACCGCTCTCTGACACAGTTCCAGCCTTTGGATAACAACTTTCACTCTTTTACGATGTAAAACGCCTTACAAACATAAAAGCATAAGAATGTCATTGCTCGCTGTTGCTAGTCTTTTGGTTTTAGTCTCAATTTGAGGAATTTGACATGGCAATCCAAAGTTTCACACTGGGTTTTCCTGGCCTTTTTTTTTTTTAGTGTATACTCAGCTGATTTTAGTAACATGCTGCAGACAATAATAGGGTTATTTAGAAGTGGGTTTCTAACATTGACACAGCACGGGGAGCGTTTCCTTTTTCCTCAGGAACAACTTCTGAAGGGTTTGCCTTGGAAAGAGAAGTTGTTTTCTCTTCCGCCCATGCTGTTGCTTCCTGAGTCTTTAGCGAGGGAGGAATTCCCTCTTGTGACTGTTATACCCACCCTACATCCTAACACACACGCACACGCATGCACACACATATATACACTACAGCTGGGGACATGCTTCTATAAAAGTGCTGTCTTAAAAGTCTTATTTTAAAAGGTCATATAACTGCGTCTTTTTTGTGCCTTTGTCAGTCGCTCCTACTTTTCTGCAGCAACCAGCTGTGGATGCAGGGTGGGAGTAAAAATGCCAGACATACAGAGCAGTGACCTTGTGTTCCCCTTAAATGCATACCAATGAATACCTCTCCTTTATAATCCCCCTCCAACCTCTCATTATGATAATGTCTCACCCTAGTTTCAAAGGCAATCTGTCTGGCTTCTTTTTTGGTTTGTTTTTTTTTAATGGTGTACCATGGTAATTCTGAAAGTTCATGCATTCACCTGAAGGCATCACCAGTCAGCCCTCTAATCCCAGGACTCAAGCTTCACTTTAAGTAATTCACCCCCACCCCCTACCAGTTTACCCACCTGACAACCAGACTTTTATTTCAGTCTTTTTACATCATCTAAGCTCTTTGTGGTCAGCTTTACCTCTCAGCAGGATCTCTACAGTCATATTTATGCTCGCTCCAGGCTTTATTAAATTATATTCCGATGACATTTTCATCTCGTGCTTTCTGTCCTCTCACTCATACACACATACCCTTAACTCACAGCAGTTCAGTGGGGGGTGGTGTTCACTTGGCTGACCTCTCCCCACACCGCCGCCGCTGCAACCCCAACCCTGGCCTGGGCCCCACTTCGCTCCATTCAACTGGCCGGCAGATGCTATTTGTGATGAACGTAATCAGACTAAAGCTGTTGGTGCTCATAGCGGTGAGTGGAGGATGGGATAAGGAAGTTGTTTAAATGGCCCTGAAATTGCTTCTTTTTTTTTTTTCTTTTGGCGGCACAGCCTCAGTCTTTGTCTGATATTCAAACCCTGACCCAGATAATCAAACGGAAAAGCTGTATTTAAAGTGTTGAGCATAGAAAAATATGAACAAAGAGCTGGTATTTTGTTTTTTAGATGTAAAAACATACTTGCAGCCACCTGCTTCAGTTAAATAGATGGATAGTTTTAAAACCACAAAAGATTACTCTAAGATGATAAAGGAAAACAGCTGTACAACTTATCAATATCCTGCTATTTACTGTTAGGTGCTGTTAGTCTGCGTGCATTCTGATGTTGTTTGCTAACACCTCCTCTAACGCCACCAGAATATTAACATCTGTGGTTTTACGGGAAATCCAACAACTATTGACTATCGTGAAATTTAGCAGTTATTCATGTCCAACTGTATACCTACAAAAATCATGACATTCGCATACTTAGCTATACCTTGTGTTTTGTGCTAATTAAAAATGTTAGCATGCTATGATGCTAAATGAAAACGTTTTTTCTCTTTGTGAATGTTTCAGTTGCTGAGAGAAATTAACATTACGCTTTCAAATGTGCCTATTCAGAACAAAACATTATATAGTATCACTGCTTGTAAAACTTTATGGCATCTGACATACTTAGCTGTACTTTGTGCATAATGCTAATGAATAAATGCTAGTGTGCTTACTTGCTAAACTAAGATTCTGCTTACTCTTTGACTCAACATGTTTCAGTTCCTGAAAGACAAATGAATCACACGCTTGGCAGTTAAGAACAAAAATCATAATGTCATTATTTATGAAACTTATGACATTCACATAGGCTACTTAGCTGCACTCTGTGTTTAGTGCTAATTAAAAATGTTAGCATGCAAAACTAAGGTGCTCTTTCTTCATCTACATGCTTTGATTGTTCAAATGGTTTTCAGAACAAAAAGCATAGTATCGTTGCTCATAATAGTGTAAAGCCTTGCGTATGCGTTTTCATAGTAACTAGCATAATAGTTATATCCAAGTTTCTTTTATGGCAACTTACAGTCATATATCAAGAGTAATAGTTGGATATTGTGTGGTGGGAAATATTTCCACTGCTACCTGAAAAAGTTAGTGCTGAAGTACATTATTTGTATTATAATCACACCCATATCCTTGTTGGTTACCGATTGATTTTCTCATTACTATTGGCAGTTAATCATAGTATTATTTTAGAAATGTCATCTTTTAGTCGCTCCTTGTGTTGCCTCTTCAGTATTATGAAACAGCAGAAACAATAACACCGTTGGAATCAAAGCTACCGTATTCCCCACTTCCCTCAACTAATGAAAGCTGTTTAATTTCTCTGGGTAACATTTCCACTCCTCACGCCTTTTGTAGAGATATTGGTCTTTTATTAGTCATATGTTGAACTAATCACAGGACTCCTAGAGGAATTGAAGATTCTCGAGCGATCCTTAATGACAACATGATGGCAAGAATCGTGACTAACCGAATCAAAGTCACATTCGAGGAGAATGAATCTGATATCTTTAGACCCGAGTCATGGAAAATTGATGGAAAATTGTTACAAGAAACTCTCAACCCAAAAAGCTTAAAATAGGGCTTAAAAATACAATAAAAAAATGATCACATTTTTATAAATACTCAAAAAAAAGTCATGACATGTAAAGTGAACTTGGTGTTAAGAGCAGAACATGCTGCTTATTTAGTTTGAAGGAGCCAAAGCCCAAGTTCAGAGGGCAATTTGTCTATTGCACATTCCTCTTTTGTGTATGTGTGTGTGTGTGTGTGTCGGTGCGTGTGGGTGTATGTGTGTGTGTAGGTGGGTGTGTGTTTCTGAGAACTGGGGGAAACCTTTTAATGCTTTCTATCAGTTTCCGATTCAATTTCTGCTTTTCTCTCTCTCTCTCTCTCTCTCTCTCTCTCTCTCTCTCTCTCTCTCTCTCTCTCTNGCTCAGCTCTTTAAAAAACAGTGAGCTCGTCTTTTAGCAGCTTCTCTGTATGTAAGAAATTGTATTATCTGTGTGTGTGTGTGTTTCTGTGTGTGTCAGTTGACCTATTGAAATCATTGTGGTGCAGTGTGCCTGTTGCCACGGTAACG
This sequence comes from Rastrelliger brachysoma, assembly GCA_024605115.1. NCBI lineage: Eukaryota > Metazoa > Chordata > Actinopteri > Scombriformes > Scombridae > Rastrelliger > Rastrelliger brachysoma. The sequence goes on from JANJYP010056434.1 coordinate 4,523, forward strand.
CAGGCTTCTCCGTCTCTCTCACTCTCTCTCTCTCTCTCTCTCTCTCTCTCTCTCTCTCTCTCTGTGTGTGTGTGTGTGTGTGTCTCCCCTCCCCTTTCATTTCCCCTCTCTCTCTCTCTCTTCACTCTAGAGCGAGGTCACGTGCTGCGCTGACGTCAAAGCTTTTGAGGGGGGGGGGGTGTTAGGCAGCAGTTAGAGGGAGCCAGTTAGTTTTTATGTGGGGCTTTTTTAACAAACCCTCCTTACTCAGGCTAAGGGAGTCTCTGGGAGTCTGTCAGTCAGCCGCTTAAAACTCTTGTCTCAGTCACTCACTCTAGTCTATCTTCCCCCCCCCCTCTCCCATCCGCTGCACTATACCCCCCACCCTCCCTCTTTCTCTCTCTCTCTCTTTCTCTCTCTCTCTCTGACTCTCTCTTTCTTACTCTCATCTTTCTTTCTCCCCCTCTGGTGCTCTTCATTACTCTCGCCTGTTGCTTCTCTCTCTCCTGCTGCTGCTGCTGCCTTCAAACAAACTTAGTCTTAGCACAGAAAGCACTGGGTGATGGACTGCTGAACGGCTTGTACGTCTCTACAAAGTGAGGTAAGCTTCATGCATTTTCTCCTTTTTGTGCGTGCGCGTGTGTCTGTATATATACTGTGCGCTTCAGCGGCCGCCAGTTGCTTCCAGAAGGGAGCGTACGGCAAGTTAAAGCCAGATGAAGGAACGCTTTCAGCTCATGCACTCGCACCGCTGGAAGAGTCACATACTTGTGCAAAAGGGAAGTCGAATACACCCCCCTCCCTCTACCACTGCCTCCACTCTACCACCGCTGCCACCACCACCTCAGTTAGAAAAATGAATGGGCATCTGTGCATGTGTGTTGTGCATGTTTGTCACCCTCTTAATGGTTTAGCAGCTCAAGAGTTAAACTTGTGCAGAAATGTTAGTGTGGTGTTTGAGGGGGGTTTTTTTCGAAGGGAGATCCGCGACGAGGGTGTGATCTAGAATAGTTGTTTTTTCTCTCTCACTCTCTCTCTTTTTTTCTCTCTTTCTCTCTTTTTCAGCAAACACTGCCAGATCTGTTTTCAAACCCCCCTGCAGGAAGTGAGGGCATGATAGAAGACAGAAAGAGAGAGAGAGAGAGGGAGAGAGAGTGCGATCATTACGGGGGCCGAGAGTGTTATGTGTTGTGTAGCCCGGGAGTGATAGGCAGCTCCACATGGCTTTTCCTCCCCAAAGCGTTGCTAATGTTAGAGGCAGCAGTGGGCTGGAGCTGCTGCTTGCCTCTGTCTGCCAGACAGCTAGAGGCGGCGAGGAGGGGCGTGCAGGGTGGTGGTGGAAAGGGGTGCAGAGCAGCTGCCACCTGCCCCCCTTTAGACAGGGATGGGAAAAGCTTGAGAAGTATGCGCTGCAGAAATGTAACTCACAAGTAATTTCGATATTTATTTAGCAAGAAAACAAAAGAATAACATGGTAAAAGAGGGTGTTTTTTTTATTCAAAGGAGTTTTTTTTCTAGGAGTTTGAGTTGCGAGCCCCGTCTTCTCCTCCCTTCCCTCACCCCTTCACCCCCTCCACACGCACACCCACCACCCCACCTCCCCTGCATGCCTCAAACAAAAGCACGCCAGCCCACATTTAGCCCAAATAGGGTGGAAAGAAAAGGCTACAAGTGGTTCGGATTCACCCCCCACCACCACCACCTCTACAAAAACTCCACTCACTCCCCCACCCCCACCCTCCTCCTTTCATTCCCCTCCGCAGCACCCGGGCCATCCTTCCACCAACTTAATGAAGTGGAGACCGGCCAAGAGGCATGTAACAGGTCTTTGTCACCGGCATCTGAAAGTATCCTGGACGCAGATATCTAGCAGCTCCCATCTATAATTAAATGCTCAGGTCTGTGCGAAGGATTAGGGACACAAATTAGCATCGGTCAAGCTGATTAGATTGGATTTATACTTTTTTTTTTTTGTTTGTTTGTTTTTCATTGTGACATGATGCCTTACATGGTCCACTAGACTGCAAGTATTTACCGTCAGTGAATATGATGCATATCAGACCGCTTACTGCTTCTAAATTGTAAATATTCCCGCTTTGACAATTATTAATAGTTAATGTCTCCACTAGTGTGTGTTTTCCAAGATAAGCCTGAGTGTCCATCATTTACAAGTGTCTTCCTGTGTGAATACCACAAAAGGCCATTTTGATCTAAGAGACAGAAGAGTAACACAGTGTCTTAACTTCTCTATTCATGTGTTGTCAAATTTAATAATGCTCCACTATCCAGTAAATTGCTATCTGATTTAGGTGAGTTGACACATGCTGTATGTGTGTGTGAGTGTGTGAGTGTGCAAGAGACAGAGAGAGAAAGTCATGCACGTTGGCAATAGTCACTCAGAAGAAAGAACCGCTGCATACACACACATACACACACACATACACATGCACTTCGAGCACACAGCCAGTTGCTTTATCTGACATCCTGCAGCAGTGGATAGTCCTCATTGAGCGTGTGTGTGTGTGTGTGTGTGTGTGTGTGTGTGTGTGTGTGTGTGTGTGTGTGTTCCTGCAACAATAACCCTTAATATTGATCCGGAAACGTGCAAATTTCTCAAAATATTTTAATATGATGGGATAAAAAGTGTCTTTTTCCAAAGTAATGGGTGCAACAGATCTCACACAGTCACATCCTTACTTTTATCTTGTTGCGGTATTTATAAGAAGGTGTGTTATTGTCGTGTAAAAAATTATTCTAGTGGTTGAAGATCATACTGTGGTTTAGAGATTGTTTTGTTGTCTTTTTTTGAAAATGTCAAACTTGTTGCTGAAGTTATCTTTAGACTTTGTACAAGGTTAAACCACAAAACCTTTGTGCAGACTGCAGAGTCAAGTTTCCTTTCACAATCATCAGCTTACTGTACATGTTTGTTACCTAACTACTGTAGCTTTTCATAGTTACATACATCATCATCATCACACACACTGTTCAATCTTCACAGTGATTACAGTTTACTTTGAACTGACTCATTTTACACTACACACACATACACACATTAGGAGAGAGATAATGGGATGGTTGAGCTGGGTGAGATGGTTACCATGGTGTTTTTCTCTCTGGTTTTCATTTACACAGAATACACACCGGGTCATGTCTAAGAAAAAGGGGGGGGTCGCCTCTTATCTCTGGATGCTCTGTCTAAAAATGGCTTCACTGCTCCACTGCTAATGCAAACATTGAGCGGTAACTTGCTAACACATACATAACGCTTCCTATCACTGCTTCAGAGATAGCGTTTAGCAGCGTTTTAGTGAACAATGTTAGTGTCAGTTAAAGAGACACTAAGATAATACATTATTTATTTGATTCTACATTTATTTATATTCTTGTCTACTGGCATGTACCCTTCTTCCATGCCTTTGCTGCTTTTCTTGGCACGGCGTGTTAGTCACCTGCAGTGCATCCTCATGCACATGCACCAGATAAACAAAACAGGAATTCAATCTTTAAAAAAAAAAACAACTGCTTTATAGTGATTCCAAAGTTCAGAAACTCCATCAGGAAAGTTTTAACTGGCTGCTGTTGAAAAATAGGTTTACATGAAGCTTAAAAAAAAAAAGAAATAAGTAGTATCATTGGTTTTAATGCACTTATTTGAACCTTTTGGAAATTTGGCACATTAGCAGGTGTGTAATTATTAAACTGAATCCTAATGGTTAAAGTGCACACTATATCTACTCATACACCTACTGTGTGACTGTGTGCTGCATATCATTTCCCTTTCTTTCTTTATTTCTTAATTTCCTGTCTGTAGCTCTGTCTTTGTTACTAAAAAATGATTTAAAAAAATGACTGCATAACGACCTGATACTATTATCGTAGTGAGACCAACATCAGTACCAACACACCCTGGCTGTTCCATGCCAATTGAAAATAGACAATAGCGCAGTATGACAGTGTAATCATAATCATTCATTAGAAGATGATTAGTTTCACTGTTGCCAGCGTCTTTTATCAGCCTCTACAGTTATTGCAAGGAGAGCTCTACACATGCATCATCAGCACCACCTGTGAGTAGCTCTGCGCGAGTTGATAAGCATGCAGAATTTACAGTGCATGCGGTTGCAGGTGTGTGAAAGTCGAGAGGCGGTTACTAGGGCGTACATTGTACAGTGCGTATCTGGTTTTTTTTATACACATGTGAAAGTTTTCTGCAGTTTTCTCCCAAGTGTGTATAAATGTAGCAGCTACAAGTGCATGCGAGGTAAACAAGTATCGAGGGCCGCATTGATTTCAGATAGTTATATCACGAAAAAAAATAAAAAGGTGACTTCTACCTCCTTGTGTTCTTCTGCAACAGAGCCCACACATGCACAGAGGCATTCGAGTACCGTATTCATGCCCACATCCGTTTTGAAAAAACCTGGAGAAAAACCATGTAATTCTGCTACAGTCTAAACTTTTATTTTGTGAACCGTATGAACCAGAACTCTAAAGCATCCTGTTATTTTACTTAAGGGAGTCTCATGTAACGCCGGTGGAAACTAACTTGAAGGCAGTTTATATAACTGTTGATTTACGACGAGCATCAGAGAGGGAGACAGTAACATGGATACATGTACATAGAAAAGAAAACACAAAAGATGAGCCAGACATTTGAGGAGGTAGTCAGATAGACTTTTGTTGTTGTTGTTTTTTTAATCTGGATAGCTCTCACCCTTTATCAGGTGTTGGATAACAGCTTCTTGATGTGGAGCGTGTCAATGAGTGCAGGACTCTGAGTTTAGTGTTATTCAGAGTAAGTGAGTCCAACAGCAGTTACATTTTGTCAGGGTTTCACCTTTCAAAAAGCAACAACCTGTTGATATCCCATCTAAAATTGTAAGTGTTTTACAGTATGAACGATGATAGGTCATAAGAAACACCTTATGCTGTGCGATGATGGAGTCAGCGGTTGGCTCATGTTGCAATATTTACTCAAGAGTTTTCATTTGACAGTCAGCAGAAATATGTGTCGCATCACACACGTTGCATCCTCATTAACACAAAGATGAAAACAGTAAAGACATCTGTTCACCAACACATTGTCCTGCAGCACCACTGGTGGTCAAAAAAATCTTTTTGTAGAATTTTTTTGTTAGTGTTTTATGGTATAATTTACAGTTTATTGTAGCTCATGGCACTCATGTGAAGTGGAAAAGGTTTTAAAATGTGGGTCCATTGACATAAACACCCATTCAACTTGAGCACCATTCACTTGTAGAGTTGCTGGTTTATACGTGGAGAAGAAAAAGTCACTGTTGGGCATAAAAAAAAAAATACTTGACACGCCAGGCCTCAAAGTGCTAATACTCCGCTGCACTTTCATATATACATTCTATATATTCATAGCACAAGGGCTGCTTTAATTTACAGCGTGCTGTAAGCAGTTGTCGAAAAGTGTTTGTGTTCTCAACTTTCACCGACAAAATTACCACGCATGCTTGACTGAGGTGTTCGAGTGGGAACCTTTTGTGTTGACAAGGCTGAGGAGGCTTCATCATGTTTCACAGCTTTATCCGCAGTCACATTTCTCCACTGAGGTATTAGGGTGGTTAGAGTTTATAGCTTAGCGGAAGACCACCACACTAGGGTACACGGATGAGTCATGCATCCAATTTGTCTGTAATAACTGTAAAAAATACCTCACTTAGCCTTCTGCTAACCTGCAGAGCTGAATGAATGCAGTTTTTGCAAGATACCATGTGGTATACATCATTTTCGCTATGTGCCGTTAATGTCAGCTGTGGTGAGATACTATATGAGGGTCAACCTTAATGACATTTAATATCTATCAAGGTATAATTTCATTTTGTTGCTTTTGAAAATATGCATTCACCATGACTCTTGTTATCTTTAGATCTATCACTATCACTTTTGTTGGACGATGTATTGTCTCAGAAATAATTGCGATAAACAATATTGTCATTTTGAATATCATTTTATACCACTGATATAATGCTAATATAAAAGCATGATGTACTTCGGTGGAGCGCTACACTTCTGTAAAAATACAGAGTGCTAATTATGGGCCTGGACAAAGTTATTTAGTCAGTAGAGTAATTATTGTGACAGGTCTTTTACATGTGGAAACTTCACACTGGAAACTTCACTCTTACTTTCACTGCAGTTTGTATGAACATAAAAGCTAGAAATAAGGGTTCGCATTTTACACACACACTGCATTTTACTTAATGATGTAATTAATTTTATTGATGAATTAAAGAGAGATATAGTTTATAATATATGCAATGTGTGTGTACTGTGTGAAGGCCTGTGATCCATCAGTGATTGTTAGAGACGCAAAAATGCATGTAGAAGTATAACATTAGACATTCTTATGGAAACATTAACAAGTTCACTGGACATTTGACAAAGTGCAGTGCTTCACAGTGTTAGTTTTCAGCTTGGATCTTGGAAGAGTTTTGGTTTTTGGAAGAGTTGGATTCATGCAGAAGAAAAGTATTTTATAGTATCCGCAGTACTGTTACAGATTGGACATAGATATCTGTTGTTTAGTCACAAGACACTGGACATGAAAGAATAGATAAATATAACAAGCGTGCCCCGGAGAAGTAGTGTATTAATAATTTCACTCTCCATCCCACTGTGAAAACTTCATCTTGATGACAAACAAGTGAGTTTGAGTTGAGTTGAGTTTGGCCCTCAGACAGACACGTTAGCAAAGGGATGCAAGGGACAGCTGGTCAGCTATGCTCTTTGTCATTCTCCAATAGGGGTTCTTTATGAATGGGGTCACAGGTCGTTTAAACCAAAAAAACCTAGCTCCAAGGGGGTGCAGAACGCCCTGTGGGATTATCTACGGCTAAAAGGTCCCACGTAGGGTGACACACACTCATACATGGATCATTTTGGAAGATAACCTCGCCCTATAGGCTCCCATGCGTTTGTTTAGGGGAACTATGAGAAACAGATGTTCTATTTTTAGACGCAGAGTGGAATTCACACACTCAGACACGTCATGGTGGACGCTAGAGACAAAGAAAAAGAAAGAGAGATATTTTTTTTTGACTGCTTTGTAAAGTATATTTGGAACTTTAGATCACAACAAATGAACTGCCCACGCTGCTATTATAGAGTCTTTCTGTGTCAGTGTCTGGAAATGTCTGAAAAGCAAGATTAATAGTATTACATCAAAGGTCAGAGTTGTATTTACTTCTTATCAGTCAAAATTGTATCTGTTGTGATGGTGTTTAGAGGAGGTTTGTTGGATCAGTTCTGTTAGTTCAGTAATTCCATGTTTCTCTCGTGAGGAGTTTCAAAAGATCTGCTTTAGATTATTAATACCATAAATGTATTTGCGTGTTCTCAATTGACAAAAGCAGTAATTGTGGCTACGCTGTTTCTCACAGTAGTGCTGCAAGGGTGAGGTTGTAGTGAGGTTTTTAATGTTGTAGTGTACTTTTTTATGCTCTTTTTTTTTCATTTTTTTCTCTGCTAGTACAGTCTAGTTTACAGCAGTTTCAACTCGAAGAATGAACACTAGCTTCCTCTCAAACAAAAAATACATACCAGTATATAATATGTAATAAAATAACAAATTAATTCTGGTGCTTATTTTTCCGACATAACATAAAATCAACACGTGCTTTCTTGTATTTGTTGCTGTGTAACGTCTGTTTGTGTTCATGTATTAAATGGATAAAGACGATTATATCAGTCTAAACACAGCCCTGGTCTAAATGATAGTTCGAATTAGAACATTTTTTTATCAAGGCTAGCATTTACAGTCACATGAGCTAAGCGTGCTTCATGCTTAATTAAGGCCCAATCCATGATCTCTGCCTAAACCGGAATGTGGACCATGAAGACGGCATGATGGGTCAATGTACATTCAACATAGACTAAGCAATAACAGAAGTTTAAATGATGCACGTCAGGTCAGTAGAAAGAAGAAATGGTGAATGACGGTGTGTTCGACTAAGGATTTTAAATTACGTAGTCATAAATAATTAAAATTAATTACTATCCACATTTTTAGGAACCAAGCTTGTTTTTCTACCTTTCACATAGAGCACAGGAGCAGTTCTTAACCGCTATGAAGAAACTGAATAATTCACCATATAGCATGTGGATTATTTCCCAAAGGGAGTGTTACGGATGACAGTGTGGCAGCTAGGAAGTGATGGATCTCAGCTACACTGCTACTTAGAATTCCCCCCCTGAGCTCGCTCAGTTTCGTTGGCAGTCGGGGCGCATGCCTTACTTGAGGAATGCAAGGCAAAAAAAAAAAAACCTGCTATCGCTGAATTGTCACTTTAAAAAATGACTTGAATACAGCGTCTGCTGGGGGAATTGCATTTCTGAAGGCGCAGCGTTTATCGTGAGCTGTCAGAAAATGAAGATACTATCACCAAGAGAGGATATTGAAGTAGAGTAGAGCTACTTCTTGTTAGGCAGGAGCTTGCATGTCGTTGCGGCAAATGCTCACAATCCAGATAGAGATATAGAGTGAGCCCACACAGATTAGAGCTTCAGTGTGGTTACTTATGAATATCTTTGGTGCAGACATGATAAATGCAGTGCTTTTGCCTTGTTTATAAGATGCTTTCACACTCCATGATTAGTTATCTACAGAGTAACCGAGACCTCCTCTTAAGTCTTCAGTCATTCCACGATGAGCGTTAAGTCAAACTTTATTTACAAGATGAGACTTTGACTGATAACGGTAGAAGTGTCCAACCTTGTTAAAGCCCATCATAAGAAAATTGTAAGATAGTGAGCATAGTTGTAGTTAATGACGCGGAGACACAGCAGCCGGTTGAAATTGCACAGGCTGTGTCCCACTCACACTGCTGAACGATGGCTAAGAGTGTTATTTGTTGTGTTTGATCATCTCAGGTGGCAACCTTGTGCCTTTTGATGGTTACTCTGCTTTTTATCTCCATGACTGAAGGAGAGAGAGGCATAGCTGTGTGTGTGCGAGTGTGTTAGATCGATATGGTTACAGACTGGAGTGCAGCTATTTGATTCACTTACTGAGAGAATTATGACTGTAGAGACCTCAGCCACTGTTTTGGCTAAAGGCTGTCAGTGTAACAATATAATTCTTCATTTTTGTATTCTGATTCCCAGTGAAAAGATAGGATTAGGGTTAGAAACTAGGGTTAGGGTTACAAACTAGGGTTAGGGTTAGACAGTTTTTCAAAATGAACTCAAAAGTTCAACATAAACCACGTCAAAAGCAGCCTCATAGTAATCAGGGACTGATCTAAAAACATCTCAATAGGCAGAAAAAATATTTTTTCCCCAATTTTGGCAGCATCTTCATGATAAGCGGTCAAACATTTGGCGTCTTGCTCACAGCAGTATCATCAGTACTTTAACACTCACACTCTAAATCCAATTGAATCTACAACTAAATAAATAGTAGCCAGATTTTCCCGTCCAAAGTAAATTTCTCATGTCTTGACTTGGGAGAAAGCTGTTGCCAGTGTTAACAGAGTTGTGGAAACAGCTCCTTTTCATGGTTTGGGTTCTGTTTTTTTTCTTGTCTGTCCAACCTTTTCACTGCCCATGGTCTCAGCCTAAGTGTCCTACTAAATAAATAGCTGCTCTTGTTCCCTCTCTCATAAATATAAAACATCACATCATCAGCACACATAATCCTGTTGTAACAGTAAGATCTTACTGCTGCTTGGTACGGCATTAAGAAACGTCTCATTTAAACAACCAAGCAGTTACTGGTCATAATCCTCCTAAACATTTCCACAGTTAACTCATACACTCTCATATCCTTGGGTTCATAGTGACCCCTGACCTCGACCGTGACGCAACTTCCGTTCTGTTTGTTATTTTCCGTGATGCTATTTCCTGTTTCTATATTTTTCTTTGACCACAGGAAGCAGAGCAAACTTTGTTGGATCCCCAGAGACACTCTTCAATCAGGACCATCTCTAGGCTCACGTATTCTCTCTCTTTCTCTCTCTCTCTCTCTCTCTCTCTCTCCTTTTTCCCTTTCCCTCCCCTTATCTGCGTCTGCTCCGACTGTCAGAATGTATACACTTTCCCTCATTGTGTAACCACCGCACGATATCTTCCATCGGTTTTTAGTCACTCCGCAGACATCTTTTTTATCAGTTGTAATTCAGCTTTGGCCCATTACCTTGGACACATTTTACAGTCATCCCACTTATTTTTCACAGCGCCGATTGAAATTTGTATCCAGCAGGTGTCGTTGAGTGGGAGGCTTTTCTTTTTTTAATCATAGTCATCAGTTTTATGGCAACAGTTGGTGTATAAAAGGCTTAAACCGATGGAAAACTTTCAAATGACTTCATCTGTTTTTCTTTACTCCTTGATTTAGTGTTGTAGGATTCACATTGAAGCTACTAACGCTACCCGACTAGATCACAGACACATGACTACAGATAACAACAGACAGTCAGACATCTACTCTTTTTTTTCTTTCCTCCTGTTGGGACTCAGGGGTTTGTCATACAACCAATTAACCAGGTTCAGTGATCCGGTGCCAGACAGACAGAGAGCTCCCACCAGGGCACCGCAGACAGGGAGCCAAACAAATTAGACACGACCTCCGAGTGCAAGGCAGGGAGGAAGAAGAAAGATTCCTCACAGGCACGCAACCAGGGGCTGATTCTCTCATAACAGTCCACAAAATAGTTGTCAAATCTGACTCAGCTGAGAAGTTGCTTAATCCGCTGTTATCCTTCATGTACTCTAGAGTTTTTATGCATTCATACATGCAGTGTGAGGAAACAACACTGCATAGATGGGCAGTGGTGTTATGTAACCTATGTTTAATACTCCTAATGTGGTTGAAAGAGCATAGCTGGGTAGGTGCAGTGACCTCCAATCTCCACAGGTGACATTACATAATCCTCATCCTTAATTTGATGATGAAATTGACTTGACTCACCTTTTTTTTTCTTTAGCACTTTTGGCCACACTGAATCAAACTATGCCACTTCGATTTGCGTTTTTACAACCAGTTTTAAGCGTACAGTCACATCCAAGATGGATCATCTCTGAAGTTGGGTCAGAGTGCGCCCAATCTGCCTCCAAGGGAGTTCCAGTGACGTCAGATGAGCTTCCTTATCACATATATCTTGTTTATACCTGGTAATTACATGTGTCTCGTGGTAATACAAATCACAAGTAGACACGTTTGACCACATAGCTATTCTAGTGTAAAAACTAATGTGTCTTGATGCCTCCTCGACAAGGATGTAAAATACGTCATCGTTGCAGGATGTGGCTGTTTTTATGGTAAACAGATGAAAGGAGGGAGATGGGCTCAGATGTACGTGGTTGGAGTCATTTGAAAAATTGGAATAGTCTGCACATGTATATTAGAGCATGAAAATTTTTTGCTGTGTGAACAGCAATGTGTCTTGACTGTCCACTTGTGATCAGATCATGTGAAACTAGGCCTAGGTATCAGTACTCGATACTTTTAAGGTATCGATTAAAATAAATCGATACCAAATATCAAAACGTATCTCATTGAATTAGAAAGTATGACTAGCTCACAGTCAATCAATGTAAGCGTTCTTTGATTTAATTGATTTGACTTTGTATTTTGTTTTGATTGCATTGTTTTTCCATTGTGTGATTTGTCTGTCATGATGTCTGTTGCATGGCTGATATTTTGCTGAGTTCGTCTGTACAACAAATTTGCTGTCTGGCATCAATAAAGAAACCTTGACCTTGACCATGAACTTAATTCAAATCAAATCATCAAAAATCAAATCATTTAGATGCGAAGCAGTGGTGGTATTTTGTGCAATTTAATGCTTCTATTCACATGATGGGTACCCAATGAAGTACTCAGTTGGTATCAATATCACTTCAAGGGTACTTGGACTGGTACTTGTAATTTTGTAAATGATACCCACCCCTACCCGAGACTCATATTAATGCCAGCTCAAAACAGGAGCTTATCTTAGGGACAAGCTGGCTTACTTGATGATGTGGATCATGTGCACTTGCTAAATGTTAGCATCTCACAGGGATTGTGACTCTCAAAGAAATGTATCCACTGTTATACAAACGGTCCTGTGACCGCTAGTCACAGGTCAGCATACTTCCTGGAGGCTTGTTTAAACAGCACTAAAAAGGGCACTGCTTCTAGACGAGTACATCATTAGTTAAAAAAAACCCGCCTTCAAACTGGTGGACCTGTTGAAACTGACATGAATCGAATCAAATTAAACCAAGTCATCTTGTGCTTCTCACTAGTTCCCTCTCTCTCTACTGAATCAACAAGCACAATATGCAGTTTCCTCCTCCTCCTCCTCCTCCTATCAGGTCTGTTACCGTAGCAACCTAATGAAGGCTAAGGAGGCCATTTAAAAGTATACGGTCTGAAAATAACAACTGTAGGCAGCGTTGTAGAAAACCAGCTAGCAACCCCAATCAGTCAGATGAGACCTCAAACGCAGACTGTCTGCCGTGTCAGGTTTGATGCCGAGAAAAAAAAGGAAAGAGCTTGCACCAATACGGTTCAGCTCTATTACAAAAAACAAAAATTAAGGAGTCAGATCCTAGAAAATGTTTGCTTTGGTCCAAGTGGTACAAACTCATCTGACTACCCCTCCTGTCCTTTTGAGTCATCCTCTTACAGCTACTGCCTGGCCAGCTGCCAGTGCCTATCTCCGTGTCTTCCGAACTCACCTCCCAGTGCCAGTGTATTGTCGGGAAGTCAGAGGGGAGAGATTTCTCCTTTTGGAGGCCACTTTGAAACAGTGGAACATTGCAGCCTGGTTATAACATTGAATTCAGATGGGTAAAATCCTTTATCATGGGTTAGTATGGACAATGCATTAGGAATTCTGTGCATTGTTTCCTGAAAGAATAAGTGTAAAACAAGTACAGTAGTGCTCAGACAGTGTGACTTCTGTGATGAATTATTAGTGAATGGCATCAATGTCTAAGGGTGTTCCTGCTAGGACAGGAAGAGACAGAACAGAGAACAGAGGTGTGTCTCTTGGGGCCCAGCAGAATGTAGGCAGACACAGTCATCATCCATTCATCAGCATTTTCTTTCTTATTTTAATCTCCTATTTCTGTGTGTGTCTTTGTGTCCCTCTCTCCCTCTCCCTCTCTCTCTCTCGTTCTCAACCCCCCCTACTCCCCTGTTGTTCCCAATGTCCATTGTTCTGGAGACTCAAGCTGCTGCATTGCACTCAGACAACTAAGCATACAGATGTTTCTTACAAAGAAAACTCACTCCTACTTCTGGCCTGGGAAAGTTTCTTTCCTTCTGTCACTGCCGCTTTT